>PVJC01012124.1:0-40664 GCA_004026665.1 Murina feae | reverse complement strand
CCTGATTTCCAATCAGAGCACTGCCAGTTATTTGACAATTGACAATTTATAGAGGTAGCCTGCTCATTTATTTATAAAACAGGAATTACAATAACAACTATCTTATGAGATTTTTTTGGTCAAGATTCAGTTAGAAAAGCCATGTAAAACATGTATTTCCTACACTTCATTAGGCACTCAATATTTTTAGAATATGAATAATCTCATTGAATATTTGTCTTTTATTATAAGCTACTTCTAATTATTTAAACGCTGCATATTATGAGCTAACATTTATCAAATGTTACCAGATACTAAACACTAGAGACTGTTGAAACTCCAGATGTCTTAACCACTTCACTACACTGTATCTCCACTAATAAGTTAGTCATGAAAATAATTTTGTTAGCTGTTAAATTTGGCTCAAATTTCCTTGCAAAAAAAATTACATCTAGGCCATGTAATTTTCAACATCTAATAGATGGAAGTCACAAAATTTGCTATCTCATAAAATTGTGTTAAGTAACAAAGGCATTATTACATAAATATGTTTTGGGAATATTATTGTTTTCTGGTTTTATATGAATAATAATAATATAATGTATGAGTGCAAAAGTATGTAATTTTTTCAGGAGAACCAAGATGGCAGCATAAGGTATATACCTAAATGTGCAGCCTCCCACAACCACATTAAAAAATACAACTATAAAGCTAAATGGCCCTCCTCTAGAACCAAGGGAGTGGAAGAGAAGGAGTGCATTGAGACTGAGTAGAAGTTCTTGGCGTCAAAACTGAGAGGTATGAATGTGTAAAACTGTGGTGGCGTGGGTGAAATGGCTTGGAAGGGTATTCCAAGCTCTGGGGTCACACTGAACTCGTTGTGGGCTGTCTGGCAACAGGGCGGAAGACGAGGGTGGCATTCTAGCAGAGCTGTTCACAGCGATCACTGATGCAGAGCTCCAAGACTTGGGGACTCAGGGGCGCGCAGACACCAAGGTATGGAGATGCCAAAACGGGGAGAAGCCATGGAGCCAGCTGAGGGGAAGCCATCATGGGTTGCTGTGCCCCAGTGATTCCCTGAGACCCCACTCCACCCAACTTACAATCCCACCCAAGCTGTGCACCTGTCTGCCTGCAGCCTAACCTAACAGACTGCAGCTGGGACAGAGAACTCCAAAAGTGCCAAACCCCAAACAACAAGGAGAAAGGCCTGGAGGTCATTTCCTCCCAGTGATACCAACAGCAATCAAGACTTAACTACAACAAGACTGTGCACCCAGCCCTAAAAGGTGTACACCAGGAGTGTCCACCCCAAGTGATTGGGGAGGCTAAATCACTGGGCCCTATAGGACACCTAACACAGAAAGCCACTCTATCAATGCAATGAAGCAGCTAAAATGCAGAGACAAAGAAACATATTACAAATGACAGAAATGGAGGAAAGCAAACGACTGGATATAGAGTTCTAAACCACGGTTTTAATGTTTTTCAAGAATTTTCTAAAAACTGCCAATAAATTTAGTGAGACCCTCAATAAATCTAGTGAGACCCTTGAGGATATGAAAAAGGACCAACTAGAAATTAAGCATACACTGACTGAAATGAAGAATATTGTACAGAGATCCAACAGCAGACTAGAGGTTCATAAGAATCAAGTCAAAGATTTGAAATACGAAGAAGCAAAAAGCACCCAACTGGAGAGCAAAAAGAAAAAATAATCCAAAAATATGAAGATAGTGTAAGGAGCCTCTGGGACAACTTCAAGCATACCAACATCAGAATTATAGGGGTGCCAGAAAAAGGGAGAGAACAAGACATTGAAAACCTATTTGAAGAAATAATGACAGAAAACTTCCCCCACCTGGTGAAAGAAATAGACTTACAAGTACAGGAAGCACATAAAACCCCAAACAAAAGGAATCCAAGGAGGACCATACCAAGACACATCATAATTAAAATGCCAAGGGCAAAAGACAAAGAGAGAATCTTAAAAGCATCAAGAGAAAAACAATTAGTTACCTACAAGGGAGTACCCATACGACTATCAGCCGATTTCTCAACAGAAACCATGCAGGCCAGAAGGGAGTGGCAAGAAATATTCAAAGTGATGAATAGCAAGAACCTATAACCAAGATTACTCTACCCAGCAAAGGTATCATGTAAAATTGATGGTCAGATAAAGAGCTTCATAGACAAGGAAAAGCTAAAGGAGTTCATCACCACCAAACCAGGATTATTTGAAATGCTGAAGGGCATTCTTTAAGAAGAGGAAGAAGAAGAAAAAGGTAAAAGTAAAAATTATGAACAACAAAGTGACAACAAATACATATCCACCAACCAGTGAATATAACAATTAAGTCAATAGAAATATCTGATGAACAGAATAAACTGGTGAATAGAATAGAAGTAAGGGCATAGAAAGGGAATTGAATGACAATTCTCAGGGGGAAGGGGGTGTGAGGGGTATAGGAAGAGACTGGACAAAAATCTTACATCTATGGATGAAGACAGTGGTGGGGCTAAGGGCACAGGGTGGGGGGAGGAACCAGGTGGAAGGGAGCTATGGGAGTTAAAATAAGGAACATCTGTAATAATCTGAACAATAAAGATTTATTTAAAAAAAGAATAAAGTTGAATATACTATGTTTTCACCCTCAAAAAAAGTATATAATTTTTCTATATAAGTAAAGTCAACATAGGTAAACAAAGCTGGAAAAATTAAAGTAGTAAGGAATTGGATGAAGTTAGCAAAATAAAATAATAAAGGCTAGGAAAAGATATTTTCAATCATTGATAAGACCATGGATATGCAAAAATATGATTGCAGAATAATCACTTTATATTTTATCTGAACCCAAGGCCAAGGCAACAATGTTGATTGATTCCAAATTCCATGTGGTGAGAAAAGGTGGAGTTCCTCATGTTGGTTGTTTATGTCCAACTCCATAGATGCAATATCTTAAGACCAGATTGCTTTTGCAAGAAATATAACCCTATGGATTTCAAATTCATTATTTTTTAGAAGATGATACAAATATTTTAGCACTCTATCCTATCTTACTTTTAAGAACTTGCTGACTTAGGCAGATACATTAGGCATTGATTAATGGCTATTAATAAGATTTTATTCCAGCTAGTAGCCAATAGTTAAAAAAAAGTAATAAAATTTCATCAGGACGGCATTGCATATACTCACTATGATTTTATTGCTTGAACTCATAATAATATCTTACAATGCACCAGGCACCATTTCTAAGTGCTTCATATATATTTACTGTTAATTTTGACAATAATAATCCTATGAAGTAGTTTCCATTATTATCTCTTATTGTATAGTGAAGGAAACCAAGGCATAGTAAAGTTAAATAACTTTTCCAAATCACACTGCTGAAAAGAGTGGAGTTGAGATTTGTAGCCAGGCAAACTAGATCCAAAGGCCACACATTTCACCACCAGTCTCTACTGCCTCGTGTAGGTTAGTATATGAGATGTAAAAAGAACGCCAAACAAACGTGAAAGCTGAACTTCCAAGTTGCGTCTTCAGTTTTTCCTAGTTTTGTATCTCATTGCTGTGTCCTTTACTTTGTTTATCCATGTGACTAATTCCTTCTTATGTTTAAACTAAGGCCCCAGTGCACAAAAATTTGTGCACTCAGGAGGTGGGGGTCCCTCAGCCTGGCCTGTGCCCTCTTGCAGTCTGAGACACCTAGGGGAGGGGGGCGATGTCCACCTGCTGGCATGCCTGGCCAGCCTGGGTGAGGGGCTGAGGGCCATTTTCAGGCTGCTCACAGCCCCTTCAGGGTTTGTGCACTGGGGGGTGGGAGGCCTGGTGAGTGCAGGCATGGACGTTTCCCACCGGAGGGCCCACGATCGCACACGCCTAGTGGGCCCCCACTGCTGAGGGGACACACCTGGCGCAGAGCTGGGTGGCGAGCCAGGGGCGGACGCTGGTGCAGGATCCCTCGGTGGGGCCCTGCTGCTGAGTGAACATACCCGGGGTGAAGCCGGGCAGTGGACTGGCTTCGGATTCTCCGCACTGTGCAGCTGATGCTCCCGCACGCCCTGTGGAGGCCCCTGGGGGGCGGATGAAGGTAGCGCACCCTGGACAGGTGCTCCTGCACGCCCCGCAGAGGGCCCTGTGCTCCCACATGCCCCAGGGAGGCCCCCAGGGGGCGGAGCCAGGCAGCGGACCAGGGACAGCTGCTCCTGGATGCCCCGAGGAGGCCCCAGGCTGGACCCCCCCCCCCCACTGAGCTAACACACCTGGCACAGCTATGCCGGCCACAGAGGCTCCCAGTGCAGAGCCCCCGTGCCAGCCTCCATCTTGGCTGGGTTAATTTGCATACAGTTGCTCTGATTGGCTGGCGGGCGTGGCCGTGAGCAGAGGCTCAGCCAGCCTAGGCAGGCAGTTGCAATAGAAGCCTCTGGTTTGCTCTAGCTCCATGGCTGCCGGCCTCCATCTTGGCTGGGTTAATTTGCATACAGTCTCTCTGGTTGGCTGGGAGGCGTGGCTTGGCTGGTGGTCATGGCTTAGGTGTCTCAGGTAATGGTCAATTTGCATATTACTCTTTTATTATATTAGATTATATTAGATATATGCTGCTTTAAATCCCTTTCTCTGTGCTCTCTCACAACTTCTACATTCCTCTAATCATAGTACTTTCCACAATGGACTCTAATTTTGGTTTTATCCTTTCTCTCCCTATTGTATATGTTTATTTATTGTAGAAACTATGGCTTTATGATCCCAATGCCTAGTCCAGAGGAAGGGAGGAAGGAAAGAGAAAGGAAAGGAGGGAAATAGAGGGAGGAAAGGAAGGAAGGGAGGGTGGGAGAGAGGGAAGAAGGAAAGGAGAGAGGGGAGGGGAGGGGAGGGGAGGGAAAGAAAGGGAAGGGGAGAGAGGAAGAATTTGATTCTTCTTTTCTCCATATGAAACAGGGTTGTCTTTAATATGCATGGTACTCAGAAGCTCTCTCCATTTAAATGACTTAGAGGGCTGATACAATGCTGTAAATTTGTCGCCAATGTAAGAAAATGTTTCTTAAAGTAAAAAATGTGGTCTGGAAGGAAGAGAAAAAAAGGGAATAAGATAAAGAAAGAAGCAAAGGGGACTTGAGGATACTTTGAAACTGCTTAGATACCGGAAACAAAGCCAGCTCCCTTTCTCCTTCACTCTGCCCCAAGGAGATATTTGGCTGATTAAAACAGGAGCTGGTTCACTTCCAAAAGACTGCGTCACCCTCTATTTATTAACTTTTATTCTGCCTGCAGATCGAGGTATGCAAACATTTCACTTGTTCCTATGCTTTGTGTCCTGAAGACAGGCTTCAGTTGCAATTAATTTCACCCTTTTGCTGACTACAGCTGTGATCCTCTGCCCTTCACCTGTCTTGTTCTTTTCTTCCCATTTGCAATTTCCACTGAATTGATCAACAAAATCGTACAACTATAGCCTTGAAATTTCATTTTCTCTTGACTCAAAAGCATCATCTGCTCTCCAAAGAAAACTCTGGCAACCTTTACTTCTAAAGATCTTAACCAGTGGTGCTGAGTAATTCTTTAATTTCTCCTTCATCTGCACCATCATGTAGTTGCCCCACCCACAATGGAATCTGTACATCTTCTTAACTTGTTCTTGGTTTCCCTGCAGCTATATTTAAGCAACATTTTCTACTTTGAAAGTTTTTATCAACTGGGCTAAAGTTTTGTTTAACTTTCCAATAAATGTCATCTCAGTCCCTGAGATGGATTAGTTTGGAGGCGCCCAAGCCATTACTAGGCTGACCCAGTTCCTGGCAACAGGCCTGTGTCGTGTAGCTGGCAATGCATAGCCTCAATATATTTGTAAATAATGAAATGAGGAAAGCTATTTACGACTGCAGTATATTTCACCCATTAATCTAATAGACGTTTTTAAAGCCAATCCTATGCTTTGGTCTCTGTGGAATAGAAAAGCCATCTCTATCAACCCAGAGCAATTTATTAAAGGCTTCAAAAAAAAGAGGGGCGTACACTCTCCTTCGTAATGTCCTTTTTTTCTATTTTCTCATATATTTTACTATGTTATTTATATGTATGATTTTCTACTTTTCCTAAGTTTAGATGACTAAAAATATGACTGAAAGAAAATAAAATGTTTCTTTCTTTTTCTTATTAAAATGGTGCGTTTCAAAACATGTGTTTTCGATTTCGGCAGCCTGAGTTCAAAGTACCACTATATTTTGGAGAACTTGATCAAATATTTTAACCTCCCTAAGCCTTGGTTTTCTCATCTGTAAAACGGGAATGATAATAGCTACTTTTCCAGGTTCTGGAACAACTAAATTAAGTAATGAATATATATAAAGTCTGTGGTGTTGGCCGAGTATGCAGCACTCCATAAATGAAAGCTGTTAATAGAGAGTACCTGGTTCCCAGGGAATTTTTGAAAGTCTTTTTTCCCCTCATTACTACTGATTTAACATCTCCGAAAATCATCAGAGAGGGGAGTAAAAAGGATGTGAGGCAAGGGACATTAGAGCAGTTCGCTAATTTGACGGTTGCTCAGTCTGCAAGAATGTATTCCTTTTGGACAGTTTAGTGAGGTCCTCCCCTGCAGCAGGTCCACTGGGCAAGGGGCAGGGCTAGGGGTAAGGGTAGGGGGATGGGTAGGGGTAGGGGTAGGGGTGTGGGTAGGCTGCTGAACTGAAGAATGAGTTAAGCTTTTTCAGTGAGCTCTGTCAATTTCAGGTGGTTACAGACCAGTTGGCCAGATGGAGCTAGAGCAGGATGCTGGGCTCCAAACATTTTTTGGGGGTGGGTCTAAATTCATGTTTTGCTTTATAATGGAGATAACCTTAAATGCATGGCATTCTTCATTTTTTTAAAATTTATTTTCAGTGTATTTGAGGTCATATAATTTTATTAAAAATAGTCATATAGGTTCCACATCCCCTCCAATATCTGTTGCATATGTTTCTTACAACATCAGAAAGTGTTTTCACCAAGATGTATTAACAACACAGATCTTTGAAGTTAATCCCATGTGGTCTTGCACACACCTTGGGTCATAACGCGTCAGGTGTCTATACTGGAGCGTTCAGTCAGTGCCTCCACCTTACTGCATTCACTGAGAATCATGGTTATTCGTATTTAACCCTCTGCTAGACAGAAAGTGCCTTGAAAGCAAGGTTTATTTGTAATTTATTTCACCAGCCTTCACAGTTTCTTCACAATACCATGCATACAGCAGGTATGAGTGTTTGTGAGTGAATTTTAATGACTCCGAACTCAGAAGAGAGATAGTAGCCTGACCAAATTTACCTGCCCTGGTAACCATATCTGCAATTTCTGCTTTATTTGAGGAACATTGCAGAACTGTGAGGTAATTCCCTTACTTCTGCTAAGAGAAACAAAAAAAATCCAATTTAATTTGACTCAGGCAGGCCAGGGTATCTTTATCCTTATTGGTGGTGCCAATGGAGACGAGGCAGAGAATTGGATGCCCCACTGCCACCACCAGCAGCAGCAGGACCAAAAGCAGCACACCCTACGCTCCCAGTTTATCCTGGAGACAGAATGGGACGTGTGGACTATCATCCCTACCTGAGAGCCACATGGCAGGCAGCACATGCATTCTCTAAACTAGAGAGTTGGGGGAAAGATCCAGGAGAAGAGACAACTGGAGAAAGGGGCTCCTAAAATGTGGAGAGGCAGGTCTGGCCAAGTCAAACATGAAGCTGACCGGAATGAACACACCAGAAGAGAAGTGAACTAGCATGGAATTCCACACACAGGTTTTCAAAATGCCCTTGTAGAGTAAGTACTCAATATTAAGCTTTGGATTGCTGAAGCATCCATTTCAGAAAACTTCCATCCTGAATAAACATATTGCCAGCTAAATGGTACAGCTACCAGCAGAACAAGACAAGGAATCAGGCTGCCCCAGCTCATGAAGTTCCCTCTTTCAGACAGCCATGGGTAACCTAGGGAACTGACTATTTTAGGGACCTAATTCCTGTTTCCCACACCCTAATTCCCATTTTTATGCTTTAAATTAGCCAATAAAGAATAAACCCACAAAATTCTAAGCACTCACCCTCAGTTTTATAAAGGCAGTACCCCAAGTCTGTGCACACTCTCACACTACACTGTGTTCCCTCTCTCTCTCTCTCTCTCTCTCTCTCTCTCTCTCTCTCTCTCTCTCTCTCTCTCTCTCCCTGTAACCTAACTGTGCCTCTCAGGCTTGCCAGGTACCCTCCAGGACCTATGAACCTTGTTCCTTCAAGTTCACTGACAGTGTTTGCTAAAATGCATCCTGCAATCATAGTAAGAACTACATGGGTTAGTCCAGCTAGATTGGCCCTAGTGAGGGCAATGTTTGTGGGGGGTTGCTATGGGTTAATACAGTAATATGGGCCCAGCAGTTGCCTCCAACATTCCTAGCCAATAGCATCACTATCAATAGGCTGAAACCCACGAACAAGACTCTTAAGGAGCACAAAAATGAACCAATTGAAACGGAAAGGGCACTGAAAGTGCAAGTGTTAGTGGGATTGAAGCTCACGAAAGCAGGCCAGGATGTGTGTTTTAAATCTGAACAAACTAAATTTCTGCTACAATAAAAGATATAAATATGCCCTAACCTGTTTGGCTCAGTGGATAGAGCATCGGCCTGCGGACTGAAAGATCCCAGGTTCGATTCCAGTCAAGGGCATGAACCTCGGCTGTGGGCACATCCCCAGTGGGAGGTGTGCAGGAGGCAGCTGATCGATGTTTCTCTCTCATCGATGTTTCTGACTCTCTATCCCTCTCCCTTCCTCTCTGTGAAAAATCAATAAAATATATATTTTTTAAAAAGATATAAATATCAAGAACCAGTAAATCATGACTTGAATGGAAAGAATGACAAGAAATAATACCAGAAAAATGGAAAACAGAGGGAACAGACAAGAAATAATAAAATGGCCCTAACATTTTATGAGACCTCAGCCCTACCATGTCAATAATTACTTTCACTATAAATGGTTTAAATATACCATTAAAAGACAGACTGCCAGAGTGAATAAAGAAAGCATGGTCCAACTATATGCTCTTTATAAAAAGCTCCCATCAAACAGCACATGAAAGGCTGGAAGTAAAAGGATGGGGAAAATATGGCATGCAAGCATTAAATGAAAGCGTAAGAGGCTATATTAATGTCAGATAAAATGGACTTCAAAGCAAAGAAAATTACTAGAGATAAAGAGGGCCATTACCTCATAACAGAGAGACCAATTTATTTAGCAATCCAAAATGTATATACGCCAAACAACAGAGCATCAAAATACAGGAAACAAAAACTGGCAGGAGCCTGGCTGCTGTGGCTCAGCGGTGAAGCATCGACCCAGGAACCAAGAGGTGGCTGGTTTGATTCCTGGTCAAGACACATGCTGGGTTTGCAAAATTGATCCCCAGTGGGGGCCATGCAAGAGGCAGCCGATTGATGATATTCCTGTCTCATCCATGTTTCTATCTCTATCCCTCTCCCTTCCTCTCTCTCTCAAATTAATGAAAAAATATATTTTAAAAAACAGGCAGGGAAAACCTTAATGTAAGTTCCCAACTGAAGAGTGAGGATCAAATCCTAGAAAGAGTGAAGAAAATCTACAACAATCTCACACAAGCTTCTCCTTAACAGACAATCTTCTGAATTAAGTGCAAAATGGGCTACAAGGATTTGCCATTTAAAAAAGATCCTGCATCCAATAAATAATCTTTTGGTGATGATGGAGAAAACGATCTCTTATGCCATATATGTGTGTGTGTGTGTTATTTTGCAAATAATTTCACTGTATTAATATTTAAATAGATGGATGATAAATGTTGGGTGGTAATTGGAGAACACTGCCACTTTAAGGAAAATAAAAAGTCATGACCATAGAAGCAAGGTTATACACACTTCATTTTTATCGAGCACTCAAGCATCTGGACACCTATTCCTTGGCTTCAGCCCATCCTCAGATCCAGGCTGTCACTAGGAGTCAGCTATTGTGAAATGATGTTCCTCCTGGCCCAGCCTCTCTCAGTTTGGCTTTTGACAATAGCTTCACTTGATGTATTAGCTGTAATTCCTATCACCCATTTAATCAACATGAACTTCCATTTAATCAACATGAACTTCGGCTCAGATGTGATGGCCGGCACCAGATTCACCCTGTCATTGGAGACACGAAAAAATATTTTTGGATGAAATATATGAAACAACAGTTTAAAGACACTATAGATCAGACAACAGAGGACAGAGATCTCTGAATGATGGGGAACAAATGAGATGAGCCCTATCTATGATTGCCTTAGCTTACTACCTTGGGAGTCTCCAGGTCCCAGTTCATGGGGAGTGGTGGTGATGGGGGAATCCATGTAGAGGGCCTGTGGACCCCCTGAGTTGAGAAGACAGAACTAAGAATCTGGGGAGAGCTAGTTCCTAAAAATTAGAGCAAGGAGCAAATACCAGCGACAAGGTACTATACAGGAAGAACCCAGAGATCTGCAGAGTGTCCTACTGTTTATTCATCACTTCAGTGCATGAAGGTGGGAAACTACCTAAGTGCAGAAGAAAGAACTATTTCAAGGATTAGAGAAAGCAGCACCCAGTGGTTATCCAGGTCTGAGGATAGTTTCTGTTCCTATCACACAGACAGGAAAACTTCTTTATTCATGGGGCATAGGGTAGAGTACTCAGAATCATTGTGCCTCAGTAGTGTGGAATGGTGCTGCTTTGATTCCATCTAACAAATCTTAAAAGTAAAACTCCAAAGGATCAAACTGTGTCTACATAATTTAACTGCATTCAAAGCACAGGTAAAGAATATTTATGGTGATACAACAATACCCAGCACCCAACAAGGGAAAATTCACCAGTCGCCATCCAGTCAAATATCACCTATGGAAGCAGAAAGTAGAACCTATAATGTGATAAGTGAGAATGACACCTTTCCCAAATCTCTACACATGTCTTTTGCACTTAACTGTGGCAACTGGCATGGACTGCTATTCAAACTGATGTTTGAATCATTAACTTGGTGTTTATGAGTCCTGACTTCAATGTTTGGTTTGGTTTGGCTTTTTACAGTGGTTCTCAACCTTCTTGCCCTTTAAAACAGTTCCTCATGTTGTGACCCAACCATAAAATTATTTTTGTTGCTTCTTCATAACTGTAATTTTGCTACTGTTATGAATTGTAATATAAATATCTGATATGCAGGATGGTCTTAGGTGACCCCTGTGAAAGGGTCATTCCACCACCACAGGGGGCGGGACCCACAGGATGAGAACCGCTGCTTTAGGATAACAAAATCCCAATACTTCCTCAAGGTCAGTGGTTGCTGTCAATTCAGCCTCTACTTCAGCATTTAAAAAATAAATGCAAACATAGATTTTCCCTCCAATGGACTGAAGGTCAAAGTCTTATTTTTGTCAAGTCCTGATCGGAATATTTCAGTTTGGAAAAGTGAAAGTTATGATATGCTTGAGAGGTTTTGATTCGGCAGCTTGTTATATTTGAAGAACCCATGTAGGTAAGCACAAATTGAACAAGAGGAACAGTGGACATCTGCCTGTGATAAGCTTGCTGTGCCCTGCTGTGGCCGAGTGGAAAGTCAATGCTGACCCTGCTTTCTGAAGATTGATAGTGTCAATAATCAGCTTACCTCCTGTGTAAAGTGTTTTTGCTGAAACCAGTTCTCAAGAATATGCAGAAAGAGACTCCAAGGTACTCCATCGGCTGTGCCATGAAAGTCCTCTGTGACCACTCAACTTACCTCTTTGATTATGACATCAAATGTCAGTTCTTCACTCTCACTCTCTACATGACCTTGGGCAAGTTATGATATATTTTTGGATTTGTCTGAATAGATGCAAAGACGGATTGGAATCTATTTCCCATTAATATTTCTCAGAGAAAGTAAAATAAGATGATGCTCTCAGAGCGCTCCTTTGCCAGAAAGGCCTTTGACAGGTATAAAAGGATTATTGTTTTTGGAACCGACCCCAGCCTGCTACCTTGTAAACAGAGGAACTCAATCAATACCCTTGGTTGATGGATTGGTTCAGCAAGTGAAGGTGTCCCTGTGAGAAAATAGCTCTAATAAAACATATTTAGCAGGACGTTACTAAGTGTGCAGGTGTAAATACCTTCTCTCTTTTAAGTCAAGTGCAGCAATGAAGGGACAAAGTAAGGCACAGATATTCAATGTGTCCAAAATCCAGGTCGTTCCTGCAAAATATGTTAATCTAGTGACATAAAATGCCAAAGAAACTAGTAACACTGATATTTATGAAGTTCAAAATTCCATTTATTTGGAAGAATAAAACTCCATAAAACATGGCATGTACTAGTTCATGAAATACCTCTGTCAACTAACTCTCCAAAACTCGTAGGAACTACTACCTACTTGGCATATGGTTGTTTGCTGTCATAGCCCTGTTTTATCCAGAAAAATATGACAGAACTTCACTAGTCTCAGAGTCTGGGAAATTGTTTCAGAAAAAAAAAAAAAAACAGTCCTTCTTTCCCTCTATACATGGCTCTAATGAGCCATATAGTACATTAAGTGTACATATTAAGGGAGCTAAAGACTTGATCATTTTAAATTTAAAAGTTTGAGAGAGCTTTTCAGAAAATCATTGTGTGGATTTTGTTATCCCCACTAGAGTTAGAAAAAAGTTACTTTGTCACATTGTTTTCATGCCTGCAGTGCACTAGTGCGGGACTGCTTGTACCCCAAACCCCTGAGCTCCACCTGAGTATGCACACATCCCATCCTGTGTACCCCTGCCTCAATGTTGTGGTTGTGTTATTCCTTGGAACCTTTTGAAGGTGTGGATAGTAATTTTTCTAATTATCTAAATTGCATGAAGTCGTCTTATTTAATTAATTTGGAACCATACATTGTCACTACACAGATAGGAGCTGGGAAATAATGAGAATGAGAGTGGAGCATCCACATTGTCTTGGAGCATCCTATGTGAAAAGGACGAGTATTCTAAAAGGACATGGGGGAAGGGTGGGGAATGAAAGCGTACAGGCAGACAGACAAATTCCATTTTGCTTTGTTACCTTCACTACGATCTAAGTGCCTTTTCATTTGTGTAAATATAGCATGGTTTAGGAAACAAGGAACCAGAGAAGGCTGTCTCAGCGAGAGTGGGTATTTGGAAAATATTGCGTATCATAGTCTGATGACACCTTAGCTAAAAGAGAAGTGCCATCTGACTGTAAATATAGGCCTGCCAGAACCACACGGTATAGGCTGTCCTCCAGGCCGTAGGAGGCAATGGCTGCAGAAACCCGGAGGACTGCTTACAGAGGAACAGATTACCAAAAGCTATCAAAATCCCCCAAGAAGGGGGTAGGCCGGGAAGTTGGCCTTGTAGTAGGAGGTAAGAATTGAGTGATGCCATTCAAATGAGGAGGAAACTCTCAAGCAGCCTGACTTTGATAAATGATTTTAACTGTGATTCCAAAACAGCAGGAATGCATGCAGCGGGTGCTGGCAACATCTAGGGACGAGCACCACTGCACTTGCATTAATCAATCCAGCCCCAGCCCCACTGAGAACATGACTTCTAAGATCATGTGCAGCATCAGAGAAAGCAACCAGATACTGTGGAAAGAAGACTCTACTAAAAGTCAGGAGGCCCAAGAAGGACCTGCAGACATTACTACCGGTAAGCACTTGCTATTTGACAGACACTATGCTAAGCACTTTATTAGCAGTGTTTATTCAAGCCTCCCAGCATCCTCTGTGATAGGCAGGGATGTGTTGGAATCAGCTTGTACTAGTTAATGTTTGTATCTCTTCCCAGTTCCATGTTCAGTGACATGACAGTGGTAGCTTGAAATTAGTCATGGTGGCTCTAATTATGTAAGGGCAGTCAGCAAATACAACAATGTAGTATTTTTTCCTGCAGAGACTGGTTGTTAAATATTTATGAGCACCCCATAAGCAATAAATACATTAGTACTCCCTCTTTATAAGTAAGGACACAGGCACTGAGAAGTTAGAAAACTTCCCCAAAGCCATACGGTTGGGTAGTGCTGGAGCCTAGGCTCAGTCTCACATCCATTTGGTTCCAAAGCCCATGCCTGTAACACATATGTGCTCAGAAGATCCCTGACCCAGTGCCAAGTCCGATAACTTGGACTCCATCTCAAACTTCTTTGAAATCCAGCCACAGGCACAGTAAATTGGATGGTTTACATGGAAAGATCAGTGCTTTGATCCAATTCCTCTAGTTTATCAGTGGGGCAACCACTCACATGAATTGACACACCATCATTTCAAACCTTTCAAGAGAGAGAGAGACTCAATGTTATTGGCCTCAATTAAAATTTCTCCAGCATTCTATGCATGTTCTGATGCTCAGTGTCTTTTCTTCTTTCTCAGTATCTTTCCTTTCACTGTCTATTCATGTACCTTTGTAATATTGTGATCGGTCCAAAGTCCATGTGCTCTAAGCTCCAAGAGGCCAAAACTCAAAACATCAGAGTTTGGAGTAAGGAAAGATTTATTGATCGAGCAGGTGCCAATAAGAGAAGATGGAAATCCTAGTGGTTCCTCAAATCCATTTTAAGAAATTATAGAGTCCAGGCTTCTTTTATGTCCAGGAAAGAAAAAAAATGGCTGTTTTGATAAAACTCAAACTGCATGCAGAATCCCTCTGATGATTAGCCCGTCTATATGCAAGACTAAGCAGAAGCCATAAGCCTGAGGTCATGGGAATAAAGCAGGCTTGAACAAGGAGTCAAAGAGAAACCGCGCACTTGAGTCTGTTACAATATTGTGGTTTATAATAAAAAATTTACAAGGGCCTTCATTCCCATTCCCTGCACAGAGCTTCTAAAACCTCTAAAATTTTCTAAGTGCCGAGGGATAATGGTGCCCTTTGTTATGTTTAATAAGGTGAATTTTGGAAAGCCCTATAAGTGACATAAGGATGGGGGCTGGTTGCCAGTGGAATCAACCAATTGATTAGAATGTTGGAATTTTTAGCTCTACTCCTTGACCTCTGGAGAGGGGTGAGGGACTAGAGATTGAGTTCAATTACCAATGGTCAGTAATTTAATCAATCATGCCTCTATAGGAAGCCTTCAGAAAACCCCAAGGATAGTCTTTGGAGAGCTTCCAGGTTACTTACTGAGCACAAGGAGAGTAAAGGCCTCAGAGAGAGCAAGGAAACTCCATGCCCTTTTCCCAACGCTTGCCCTATGCATCTCTTCCATCTGGCTGTTCCTCAGTTACATCCTTTGGTAATAAACATGCAATCTAGTGAGCAAAATATTTCTCTGAGTTCTGTGAGCGACTCGAGCAAATTAATTGAACCCAAGAAGGGTATAATGGGAACCTCCAATGTATACCTGTCAAGCATGCAGGTGACAACCCAGACACATGGTTGGATATGAAAGAGGATGGGGGTGGATTGGTCTTGTAGGATCTGGTGCTAGCTCCAGGGAGATAATGTCAGAAGTGACTTCATTGTTTTGTATGGAGAAAAGCACACACATTGGAATTAGTGCCAAAATTGGAATATTTCATCTCCTTCATCTTCTCTGCCAACATGTATTTTGATTAGGACAGAAGACAGATTTAATGTAATTTGAGACCTTAGACTTTTTTATTAAAAAAAAAAAACATGTCACATGTTCTGTTTTTAAAAATATATTTTTAGAGAGAGAGGAATGGAGAGGGAGAGAGAGATAGAAACATGATGGTAGAGAAACAGCAACATGGATAGGCTGTCTCCTACATGACCCCTGCTGGGGGCTGAGTCCACACCAGGGCATATGCCCTGACTGGGAAACAAATCAGTGCACTCTTGGTACATGGGTTGCTCCAAACCACTGAGCAATACCAGCTGGGAAACACCTTAGAATATTTTGAGGGACAAGTGTGACTGAAGTGGAAGACCTTAGAGGGAGCCACATGATAATAAAACAAATAGAATGTTATTGTTTGTATAAGATACTAGTTGAGTGCTTTAGTTCAGAGCAGGTGTTTAAAAAATGTCTGTGAAATAAATAATTGAAAGAAAAAACTAGTGATCACTATTAAAAGTCACACTTTAGATAAAATATTCTGAGCCTAGATGTCATCCTTCTAGCTAAGGGAAACACATTTTTCATTCACAGGCTTTAGTCCTGCTGTAATGGAAACCTTAATGGAAGTGAAGAGCTGTATCCTGGAACAATCACCATCTTCATGGAATACTTGATCTTTTTGTTTCTCCTACTATCTCCTGATCTTAGGAGTTTGCCTAGTTTGGGGGTCTCTGCTGAAAACCTAATTGGTATGACAACATCCTAATACAAATGCATTATTTCTGAGTCATAAGAAAGAAAATAATCCTATCTAATAAAAGAGTAATATGCAAATTAGACATCACTCTGTCACAAAGATGGCCAGCCCCATAGCCACAAGATGGCAGTGCCAGTCCGGTTCAGCCCTGCCACTGAAGTGATCAGGCCAGGCAGGTGGCTGGGAGGGTTAGCAAGGCTAAGGGGCGGAACAAGTGATCACAGGGGGCTGGGGTTCCCCTGCTCCAGCCAGAGGCCTTCGCCAGAAGCCTCAGGCATGGGCGAGGGTGGAGCCGATGATCTGAGGGGTATGAGGGTGCCCTACCCAGGCATAAGGCCTGGGCCAAAGGCCTCAGGCCTGGGCAGGGGCAAGGCTGGAGATCACAGGGGCCTGGGCTCCTCAGAGCCAGTGATCAGAGGGGCAGGGGCAGAGCCTATGATTGCAAGGGTCTGGGCACCTGTGGAGCTGGCAAAGCAGGGGCCTGGGGGTCCCCTACCCAGACCCACAGCCCTGGCCAGAGTCTGCCAGTGGGAAAAGGGCAGAGCCGGCAATGTCAGGGGGCAGGATCAGAGCCAGTGATCACAGAGGCCTGGGCTCTGTGAAGCCAGCAATCAGAGTGGCTTGGGGGTCTTCTGCCCAGGCCTGCATCTATAGCCAGAGCTTACAGGCCTGGGCAGGGGTGGAGCTGGGATTGGAGGGGCAGAGGTGGAGCCAGTGATTGGAGTGAACTACAGAGGAAACACCTTTTCTTACCGCTAATTGGCTAAGCTCCCTATATGCCAGTGGTAATATTCTTAGTCACTTGGGTAATATGAATCCAAAAGGTGATCTAGGGTTTTTCCACCACACTCCTGGAGAAAATAATGAAGGTCCACCACTGGAGGCCTAAGAAATGTCATATCCTGCCTTAGCCAGTTTGGCTCAGTGCATAATGCCTCAGCTTGCTGACTGCAGGGTCTGGGTTCAATTCTGACCAATGGCATGTATCTAGGTTGCAGGCTCCTCCCTGGCAAGAACCCAGGTCAGGGCATATGAAGGAGGCAACCAATCAAAATGTTCCTCTCACTTTGATGTATCTTTCTGTTTTTCCCTTCTCTTCCACATTCTCTAAAAATCAGTGGAAACATATCCTCAGGTGAGGATAAAAAAAAAATGAAAGAAACGTCATATCCTATGAAAGACACATCTTGAAAATGCCTAAAGAAAGTTGTCATTTCTTCATTGTGAAGGGACTGGAGTCCATGTTGATGAAAACACCTGAGTGGCTGTGGTGACTGGCAGTGGCTGCAGCAGTGGGGTGATGGGGCTGGTGCCTTCCCCTGATTAGCCTGGTTGCCTCCCACAAAGGCAGGCCAGATTGCGGCTTAGGCCTGCTCTTCAAGGGGAGCAGGGAGTAGGCCTAAGCCATTAGTAGGACACCTCCTGAGGGCTCCTACTGTGAGAGCGTGAAGGCTGGGCTGAAGAATCCCCTCCCCCCTCCAGTGCATGAATTTCTTGCACTGGGCCCCTAGTCTATATAATAAAAACCCAGCAACCATTACAGCAGAATGACCAGAATGACTGTTTGCTATGATGTGCACTGATCACCAGGTGGCAGACGCTCAATGCAGGAACTGGTGGTCAGTGCACTCCCACAGCTGGAGCACTGCTCAGCCAGAAACTTCCATGGCAGCATTAAAGAGTGGTGAGCCAAGCAGAAAGAAGCAAGCAGACAGGTGGTTAGGAGCCAGGGGTCTGGGATTTCGAGAGGGTGCAGGCCTGATTGAGGGATGCCCCCTGCATGAATTTTGTGCATCGGGCCTCTAGTACAGATATAAATATTTAGAGACACCATCAACCAGCCATACGTAATCATTCACATTTGCTAATATTCACTCTTAACATCTAATATAATAAAAGAGAAACATGCAAATTGACCATTACCACCAGCCAATCAGAGCGGCTGTATGCAAATTAACCCAGCCAAGATGGAGGCTGGCAGGGCGGCTCTGCACTGGGAGCCTCCAAGGCCAGCCGGCATAGCTGTACCAGGTGTGTCAGCTCAGTGGGAGGGGGGGTCTGGCCTGGGGCCTCCTCGGGGTGTCCAGGAGCAGCTGTCCTGGGTCTGCTGCCTAGCTCCGCCCCCAGGAGCCTCCGAGGGGTATCCAGGAGCACCTGTCCCGGGTCCACTGCCTGGCTCCACCCCCTGAGGGCCTCCCCGGGGCATGCAGGAGCACGGGGCCTCTGCAGGGTGTCCAGGAACACCCATCCAGGGTCCGCTACCTTCATCCGCCCCCCAGGGGCCTCCACAGGGCGTGCGGGAGCTTCTGCTGCACAGTGCAGAGAATTCGAAGCCAGTTCACTGCCCGGCTCCACCCTGGGTGTGTTTTCTCAGCAGCAGGGACCCACCAAGGGATTCTGCACCAGCGTCCGCCCCTGGCTTGCCACCCAACTCTGCGCCAGGTGTGTCACCTCAGCGGTGTGGGCCCACCAGGCGTGTGCAATTGTAGGCCCTCTGGTGGGAAACGTCCAGGCCTGCACTCACCAGCCTTCCCACCCCCCAGTGCACAAACCCTGAAGGGGCTGTGGCCAGCCTGAAAATGGCCCTCAGCCCCTCACCCAGGCTGGCCAGGCATGTCAGCAGGTGGACATCCCCCCCAAGGTGTCCCAGACTGCAAGAGGGCACAGGCCAGGCTGAGGGACCCCACCCCCCGAGTGCACAAATTTTTGTGTACCAGGCCCCTAGTATATACATATGACAAAATCAAATGTCACCATTCCACCCTAAAATGCTTGGGAGCTTAGCCATGCCCAACCAGATGAAAGGACTCTTGGAAGCTTTAGCTTTTAACTGATTTGTTGTTGTCTTTCTCCTGCTTTCTTTCTTATAAATGCTCTACTTCTCCTGGTTTAATCTGATTTTCTTCTCTATTTCATCTTGTTAGAACACCATGAGTCTTTCTTTTCTGTGAATAAACCTTCACTCTCCAGAACACTCACAAAGTTCATTCAAGTATTTATCTTCTGTTAAAGACATAATTAGCAATCCTTTTTTTCCTTATTATACAAGTCATGCATGTACTTCATAGAAATTTTCAAAACTATAGAGAAACAAAGACAATTAAAAAATTACCTGTATCCATCCTCATTAAAACAAAAGATTACTACTCTTAATCATTCTACACTATTCTATATTGATTCTACGTTTTTTCTAACTTAGCATGTCAAACATTCAGACAAGTGGTTCTCAGTGAGCAGTGATTTTGCTTTACTGTTTCTTCCTTCCCCCACCTCAATGGATATTTGACAACAGCTGGAGACATTTGTGTTGCCACAGCTTAGAGAGAGGTACTACTGGCATCTGTGTACTGGTAGAGGCCAGAATGCTTCTAAACCATCTGCGATTGTCAAGACTGTCCCACACAACAAAGAGTTGTCTAGCCCAAAATATCATTAATGTTTAAGTTAAGAAACATTGGTCTAGACAAAGTATTATGTATTTTAGGGTTTTCTACACCTTTTTAATATCTGGTTCCTATAATATTATCTATTTTCTGTGTTATCCAATATTTGTCTTCCTCTTGTAGCCAACATTTTATCATTCATGCATAGAACTGCCAGGCACACACACTAGTGAGTGAAGGACATGCTTATTTTATTTTTCTGCTATAGTCCTATGTCACTCTCCAACTGCATTTAGAAACTATCTTTTTTTTTTAATTTCCCCTCTCTTAATTTCCTTCCTTACTTCCTCTCTCTTTTTCTTTTACATACATAAACACTCATTTTTATACCAAAAAGCTTGGAATGGATCTTTCCACATTTTATTGTGGACTTAGTTATTTATTCACATTCTATGAAGTGTTTGATCTTCAAGATGAATGAACAAAATGTGAAAGCATTCCTAGAGAGGAAGAGAAGGGTTTCTTTGTGAAGACTAAAGAGACAGGAGATGCTATAGAATTCCTGTGGGTTCCTGAGATAACAGAGGATAAGAAGGAGGTTCTGAGACTGCCAGGGAAATCAAAGGAGGGTCTCTGTAGATCCAGATGTGAAGCATGGGTTAAAGGGGCATGACACAAATTACAGGTACCAATGTCCAAAGGACTTCTTCCATTCTCAAATGCCTGGAAGGGACAAAGTCAATAACACCTGTGATGTCTAAGAGCCTGAGTATTATGGGACTTTCAGAGGTCTTGTGCACATTGTGGAATTTTCCTTTGCACCATTTGTTTCCTGTTAATGAAATATCCTTCTCTCATCCTAAGAGTAAAGTGCTTTTGAGGATTGCTGGGTGCTATATAAATTTCTGTTACGTTGGGTAGATGTTTGAGCCAAGGAAAGTCCTCCTCGGTCCTGTTCCTTCATCCCTATTACAAACATTCTGGATACCAAAGTGGTAACTCTTTATCAAGAATTAGATCTTCAGCCCAGCCGGTGTGGCTCAGTGGCTGAGCATCAAATCATGAACCAGGAGGTCATGGTTCAATTCCTGTCAGGGCACATGCTCAGGTTGTGGGGTCAAACCCCATTAGGGGATATACAGAAGGCAACTAATCAATACTTCTTTCTCATCACTGAATGGTTCTATCTCTCTCTCCCTTCCTTCTTGAAACCAATAATTTTAATAATAATAATGTCTCAATACGTTATTTTTATAAGTAAAATTTTAAAAATTAAATTAAATATACAGGCTTTCATAGATTTCAAAACATATCCACATCTTTTATGTCACTTTCTGTACACAATCTTGTTGAGGATATAAGACACTTGATTTTATATTAGAATTGATATTCCCTCTGTGCCTCTTAGTACTTTACCTTAAGAAAAACACTTAGCCTCTTTGTTTTCTGATCTGTTGAATTAGGATATTTATGCCCCTTTTACCTGGTTCTAGTGAGATTCAAATAAGGAAATGTACTAGAGAGAAATTATGTTGTCAATAATAAAGAATGTTACAAATACAAGCAATTATTCTGCAGGTGGGGAAATGGAAGCTTGAAGAAATTAGTAACATATATAACAAAAGAGTGAGCCCCAAGGTAAATAATGGATTTGGGGTGGTTATGATGTATCAATTTAGTCTCCTCAATTATAAGCAAACTATGGGCCCAGTGCACAAAAATTTGTGCACTCAGAGGGATCCCTCAGCCCAGCCAGTGCCCTCTCGCAGTCTGGGACCCTTCAGGGGATGTCCACCTGCTGGCGTGCCTGGCCAGCCTGGGTGAGGGGCTGATGGCTGTTTGCAGGCTGGCCAAGCCCCCACAGTGGCGTCCCTCACCCCATTTGGGGTGTGGCCAGCCTGGGTGAGGAGCTGAGGGCCATTTTCAGACTGCCCACAGCTCCCATTGACCCAACGTCCCAGCAAGGCTGGCTGAAATCAGGTTTCTGAGGTTTATTTATCTTCTGTAATTGAAACTTTGTTGCTCTGAGCGGAGGCCTAGGCAGGGAACAAAGCCTCCTGTTTGCTTTAGCTCTGTGGCTTCTATAATTGAAACTATGTTGCCTTGCCCTAATCAGTTTGGCTCAGTGGATAGAGCATTGGCCTGTGGACTGAAAGGTCCCAGGTTTGATTCTGGTCAAGGGCATGTACCTTAGTTGCAGGCATATCCCCAGTGGGAGGTGTGCAGGAGGCAGCTGATCAATGTTTCTCTCTCATTGATGTTTCTAACTCTCTATCCCTCTCCCTTCCTCTCTGTAAAAGATCAATAAAATATATTTTTTTAAAAAAGGAACTATGTTGCCTTGAGCAGAGGCCCAGCCGGCCAAGGCAGGCAATTTCCTCCAAACAGAAGCTTCCTGTTTACTCTAGCTCCTTGGCTGCCGGCCGCCATCTTGGCTGGGTTAATTTGCATACAGTCACTCTGATTGGCTGGTGGGTGTGGCTTGGGTGGTGAGCATGGCTTAGGTGTTTCAGAGTGATGGTTAATTTGCATATTACTCTTTTATTAGGTTAGATGTACCACTGTGATGGGGGGAGGTGTTACTAGTGGGGATGGCTGTGCATATGTGGAGGCAGAGAGCATTGTGAAATCTCTGAACCTTCCTCTTAATTTTACTGTGAACCTAAAACTTCTCTAAAAATGACACTTAAGAAAAAACTGGTGACTTTTTAAACATTATCCATCTAGTCAGTTCTAGATCCAACTCTTGACATTAGCATAATCTGATACTACATTCAGTTATCCCATTCATTCCTCTCAATCCTCTGTGTGATCTCAAGTCTTAGAAACTCCATCATTTACATACCATTTAGATTGTAACACAATATCATAGATGCCAGGTACAGTGATGGTCACAAAATACATAAGTACTAAATAAATACTCTTCCTGCTTAAGTGATTAGCTGAAACGTAGTGATTAAATAGAATTCATATTTCTACAAGTTTTTTAAGGTAATTCCATATTGAAAGGAAGCATTGAACAATAAATACAAAATAGAATTCTAAAATCAGACAATCCCAAGTTTAAAACCAGGATCTATTATTTATTAGTTGTGTGAGTTTGAGTCAATTGTCTAATACCTCTGAAACTTTAGTTCTTGATCTGTAAAATGGGGATAGTGATATGTCATAAATTGGGAGAACAGAACACATCTTGTAGAAAAAGGACTGAGCACCAGGCTTACCATATTTTATGTGCTCCATGAATGTTCTCTATTTCTACTATTTTATGCTAAATTTCTGATCCATGTTGCTTCCTTTATGAGTTTGAGCTAATTAAAGACAGACCAACTTGGTATTATGAAGGAAACATCTATCCCATGTACTAAGACCAAAGATTTGCTTAGAGAGCAAGAGGAATAGGCGACAATGAAAAGAATTACTTCCTCCACCTTGCATGGTGGCTCAAAGACATTTCTTCCTTTACAATGAATAATAAAAAAAAAAAAGGATGAGGACAAGTTTTTCCTACAAGATCCACAAGAGGATAAATGGAATTCTTTCTACTAGTCCTGTTTGCTATGGCAGAGAGTATATATCAATTACAGCATGTTCTGATTAAAACCACACAAGTCCCTAAGACAGAAAAGATTTATCTTGTTCAAAAACCAAGAGACAAATGAAAGTACTTAACATAGAAATAATTAATGGGGATCATTGACTTGGCCAGATTTTCGGAAGGAAGATTAGGAGTCTTATTTTAGCTACTAGGTGTGAAAAATAGAAACTAAAAAAAGAGAGGGAGAGAGATAACTCTAACTGACCTTAAGTCTTCGAAAGGACCTCATCCTAATTCTTTTTGGTCACTCACTCCCAAAGGACTCCACCTCTGAGTCTTCAGGGCAAGGTTGATTTTTTTTTGTTAGAATTCACCTGGAAAAAAAAATGCTGTACTGCTGTATTGTCACAGCGTGGGCCTTGGCAGGCCAGGGCTAAACAAACACCTGAAAAGACAAGTGTATTCTGGAAGAGTTGACATCCCAAATTGTCAAGCTGTAAGCTTTTTTCTCTACCAGGCTTTGCACATCGTGAGAATAAAGTCAGCCAATGACTCAAAATAAACTTCCAAACACTGTTTTTCTCATTACTGCCCTTGCCGGGGAGCTCTGTGTCTCGGCAATCTGACCTTCTTGTTCGAAGCTTCCCATTAACTCCCCAGGTTAAGTGCTGTGTCTCTGGAACTGAGAATACTGTGGACATTTCAAAGACTGATATTTGTAAACATCTGAGGGAAAAGCTCCTGGTGAGATAAGACAGAGGAATAATAGAGCAGGTTCATCCCATGTACTGTAAATCTTTAGCATTCACAGAAAGGCCGCACAGCGATTCAAAAGGAATAACAGGTTAATTCTTTGGGCCAGGATTCTAGTGTCAACCCAAACATAATTCTCTTATTATGATGTGCCAGCCTCCTAAGATTTTACACTCTTCTTCATAAGCAGAAATATATTAGCTTTAGTTGTGTGTTAAGATTTCTAAGTTTTAAGATTTAAAAATCTTCAGTGATAGACTATATATTTTTACAGTTTTTCTAAAGTTTATGTCACCAATCCTGAAGGTTGCATTCTACCTCAGGGAGAAAAATTAGGGCATGTCCTCAGGAATCCCAATTACATAGTTATCAAAGGAACCTCTTTGCGGAAATGGTGATGAAAAATTGTCAGTCTCAATCCTCCCCTGGCCACATAGCATGTGAAGTGGTTGCAGTGCTTACTTGGGCATCAAATTCCAAATTTACCATCAAGTACATGACACTAGGAATGCCTGGAATTACTGCTGGAAGAATGAAGGGGACTGGGCTAGTCAGGCTAGTTCTAGATAATATTTGCTGGAGAGCAGTTTATAATTGTACCATCAGGCTTGGTTCTCATGGGCCTAGTTCTGGGT
The DNA here is from genome assembly GCA_004026665.1 of Murina feae. Taxonomy (NCBI): domain Eukaryota; kingdom Metazoa; phylum Chordata; class Mammalia; order Chiroptera; family Vespertilionidae; genus Murina; species Murina feae. The sequence continues at coordinate 16,059 of PVJC01012124.1, read as the reverse complement.
AGGCCTGAATTAGCAGGAGTTAGAATGCCTCAATCTTTCTTTCTATCCTGTTCTTCCCTCTTGAACCCACCATTGTATTACCTGGTGAAATGCTTGTTTTCAGTTTTCACAATTCAACCAAAGATATCCAGGTAAGACACCTAGAGAATTATTTATAAAATAAAGATATATTATCTACCTCACAAAAGTATTGAGAATGTTAAATGTGATAGTTAATCACATAGCTACAATGTTTAACAATACCGTATACTCATTATACAGTAGTTATTATTATTAAGCATAAGCATGGTTTTCCCTTTTAAGTGAAAATTAAAATACCCAGATGAATATAAAAATCTAAAGATTGCCCTGACCAATTTGGCTCAGTGGATAGACCCTCAGCCTGTGGACTGAAGGGTCCCAGGTTCGATTCCAGTCAAGCGCATGTACCTTGGTTGCAGGCACATTCCCAGTGGGAGGTGTTCAGGGGGCAGTTGATCGGTGTTTCTCTCTCATTGATGTTTCTAGCTCTCTGTCCCTCTCCCTTCCTCTCTGTAAAAAAAAATCAATAAAATATATTTAAAAATAAAAATAAAAATCTAAAGACCGTAACATCAGCCATGAAAAAAAGAGACAAAAGTATAATCCAGTAGACAGATGTTTCTGCAATTTATATTGCAAACAATAACTCACAAAGTCCATTATGTGGAAAGCAGTACAATGCTTCAAGTAGTAAATATAAAAGATATTTGCAAACTGTCATGTATGCTTACTTATTTGAAGGAAAAGAAATTAAAGACAGTCGGACATCCTTAGCACTGCCACAGAGGCAGGAAAGGCTCCTCGCCAGCCATGAGCCCAGCTTCTGGTTGAGCGGCACTCCCCCTGTAGGAGCACACTGACCACCAGGGGGCAGCTCCTTCATTGAGCATTTGCTCTCTGGTGGTAAGTATGTGTCATTCCGCCATTCAGTTGATTTGCATATTAGCCTTCTATTATATAGGAAGGCAAATATGCAAATTGTCCCCTCAGGAGTTCCACCAGCTGGGAGTACAACTGCTTGTTATGACATGTGCTGACCACCAGGGGTGGCACAGAATGAAGGAAGGCCCTGGCCAGCAGCCAGCAGCCAGCAGCCAGCAGCCAGGGGAAGGAAGGCCCCAAACAACCCTATTGCCAGCCAGGCCTAGGAACCCAACCCATGCATGAATTTTGTGCACCGCGCTTCTAGTAATATTATATTTGTCTTTCTCTGACTAGTTTATTTCACTTATCATAATACTCTCCAGGTCTATCTATGCTGTTGGAAAAAAGGTAAGATTTCCTTCTGACAAGAATGTGGATTGTTTATAAAATAGACAAATTTAATACTTTGTTCATTCCCACCCCGCTCATGCATAGTCAGTCTTGATCAGGAGAGGCTCGCTCCACAGCAGCGGCACTTTCCAGCTGTGAGCCCTGTGTTTGGTGCCCATCCACCCACTGTGGGAGCGCACTGACCACCAGGGGGCAGCTCCTGCATTGAGCATCTATCCCCTGGTGGTCAGTGCATGTCATAGTGATTGATCATTCAGTGGTTCAGTCACTTAGGCTTTTAGATAGATAGATAGATAGATGATAGATAGATAGATAGATAGATAGATAGATAGATAGATAGATAGATGATAGATAGACAGACAGATAATATTCAAAACGTGTAAAGACCTCATACAACTCAATAGCAAAAAAAAAAAATTCATTTAAAAAAATGGACAAAGGAACTGAGAGAATTTTTTCCAAAAGAGACAAAACAATCAAGAGGTATATGAAAAGGTGCTCATCATCACTAATTAACCAGAGAAATGCAAATCAAAACCAAAATGAGATATGATTTCACATTTGTTAGAATGGCTGTTATCAAACAGACAAGAAATAACTAAGTGTTGACGAAGATATGAATAGGAAACGCTCATGAACTGTTATTAGAATTGTAAATGGGTGCAGCCATTATGCAAACATTATGAAGGTTCCTCAAAAATATTAAAAAATAGAACTACCATATGATTCAGTAATTCCACTTCTGGGTATTTATTCAAAGGAAACAAAATCACTCACTAGAAAAAAATATATGCACCACATGTTCATTACAGCATTATTTGCAATAGCCAAGAAACAGAAGCAATCTAAAGTGTCCATCATGGATAAAAAAAAGAAATGTGAGATATATGTATACTATATATATATATGGTATTACTCAGCCATAAAAAGAATATCTTGTCATTTTCTGCATGTGTGGACTCTGAGGTCAGCATGCTAAGTAAAACAAATCAGAGTAAAACAAATACTATATTATCTCACTTATATGTGGAATCTAAAAAAAGCCAAATTCATAAAAAGGGGGAGTAGAATGGTGGTTGCAGGGACTAGAGAGAGGAGGAAATGGGGAGATATTGGTCAAAAGGTACAAACTTTCAGTTATAAGAGGAATAAATTATGGAATTCTAGTGTACAGCATGATGACTACAGTTAAAAATATTGTATTTTGTACTTGAAAGTTGCCAAGAGAGCAAATTTTAAATTGTTCTTACTTACCAGACACACACAAACAGTAACTGTGTAACATAATGGAAGTGCTAACTAATTTATTGCAATAATAATTTTGCATTATATAAGTATCTCATATCATCATATTATACATCTTAAACTTACATAATGTTTATTTCAATAAAGAAATGAATGACAAGATTTATAGATACATAGGCAGTTGTGACATCAACATCATAACCAAGCCAGAGACTTGAAAATTCTTATAAACACATTCACATCCAGTTCTCCATCTAAATCCTCATGTCATCAATCTGCCTGGGATGTTTTCTCACAACTTCCTTTGTTGATCCAAATCCACCCAGAAACAGTCAAATAGTTACTTGTGGTTCCAGCATCAAGAAGGGAAATACCTGAGAAGTAAAAACAACCACAACAACAAACTCTTGAGGACAGTGGCACACTCCACCAACACACTGATGTGTTTTCTTAAATGAAACTTCTGAATTTGTTTGTGGAGCGGAGGTGGAATGGTGTTTTGAGTAGGGCAATTATTATTTTAAATTATTCTCTTGCCTCTATCCTGGTCCTTTGGAGGAAGAGCAGGCAATAGTTGGGGCTTTTTTTGTTTGTCTGACCTTGTTGACATTTCTGGGTTACCATTTTTTTTTTCAGCTCCAAGTTTGGGATGGATGAAGCATAAAAGAAAACCCAGGCTATTACCAATTATTCCTTGGGTCATGAGAGCCATCACATGTCTGCCTTTGTCTCTGCACCTCTCCAAGTCTTCTTATATGTTTTCTATTTAATGTCCAGGACCTTTAGTTGCACTTAGCTGGAGGACTAGAGAAAAGTAATACTCCATCTTCTGGGAAGCAAAAGTTTTCTTTGTATGCATTTTATCACATCTTTTATCACTCTGAATTATGATTATTTACCTAACTTCATCTGCTATATTAGGTACTTATTTCTATAACACTGCTATGGGAAAAACCACCTCAAACTCAGTGTTCAAAAATCATATGCTTTTATTTGCTCATGAGTTGGTGATTTAGAATGCAGTTCTGAGTGCAGCTGAGCTCATTCCATGCCTGATGGTTGACCAGTTATCCACCAGGATCATTTGGCTCTGTTCAACATGTACCTCCATATATCTTTAGCAGGTCAACCTTAACTTAGTTTTACATGTTAAGGAAAAGTGCAAACATGCAAGCAAAAGGATGCAAATCCTTTTTGAAGCCTCAGATACCTCACATCTGCTAAAAGGTCATTGGTCAAAGCCAGTTACCTGGCCAAACTCAAAATCAAGGTGCACAGAAATAGACTATTTTTTTCAGTGAGATGAACTCAAAATCTCATGATGAAGCATTTATATACAGATAAAATAAAGAATTGGGACTAATCACAGTCTACCACTCTCCCATAAAAGGGAAGTTTCTTAAGACCAAAGAAAGATATTTTGTCTTATTCATCCTCATATCCCAACACCTCAAATGCTAAAATGCTCAAAGTAAGTGTTAAATAAGTGTTAAGATGAATGAATGAATGAATGAATGAATGAATGAATGAATGGCAGCATTTAAATTTCCTTCCAACCAGTTGGAGATGGGAAGGCAGACTTCCTGGGTCTCTAGAGTTTGTAAGTTTGGGTCTTTGGTTTCTAGAAGGATGGTAATAATATGCTTTCTAGGAGGGCCTTTTCCACTTAGGAGATCCTGGCAGCAATTTTCTTTTTCCAGAAATTTTAACTATGCACTGCCACCTTCCTTGTTTTGAATTCAATCACTATCTAAAAGATCTTATCTGCACCAACAAAGAACATTAGAGCTGTCCAGAAATGCCAAAACAGGACAGGCAACATTCTTCCCAAACTAACAAAAACTACCTCACTTTATATTGATCCGATTGCTTGCCTACAATGGAATGGAGCCCTGCTACATTAACTGAACTTGTCTATTTTGGATTGCAGATGGGCCTTAGCTCCTGACAGCTGTTTCACCAGGTATCGAACACTTTCTCCTCCCATCCGGTCTCTCCCGCATTGCTCACAGCATGTAGAGCATTACTATCTTCCACAGAGTCTCACACCTCTGGTGGGATCCTCTTTTCAAAGTTCAGCAAAAATATTTCTACTTACACAATCCTTATAGATGTCTATGGATCTTTAACTGGAATGATGAAATCTACAGAAATCAGCTGTCATCAAATAAACTTATATAGTAAATCCTAAAATGACAGCCCTCGTTTCTTTCAAGGTGATTGTGCACTCTGCAATACAGTTTCTTTTGAGATGTTTGTGGACATTGCCAAATGTCGATAGATAGTACCTTTCTAAGGGAAACTGGCTTTCCAAGGTGCTTCTGAAGCCAGTGCCACCCTTTTCTCCCACAAAATATCTCTCAATGCCTAAACGTACTAATTTACATCACTCAGGAAACATCTCATTTTCTTTCCAAATATAATGTATATGATAAAGAAATGCAGAACAGATTTATCAGAAGCTATTTGGAAAAGTTACATTTTGTTTAAAAAAAACTTAACAGCTGCAGAGAGAAGTTGTCTTGTGCTTAAATTTCAAGAAATGTCTAAAATAAAATAAAAAACACCCCATTGGAGAGAAAATGTGATAGGTTTCATAATGCACAAAAAGTGATGCTCTCTGCTTTCACTCCTGTAAAGGGAATAAAATCAATATTATAAATGAGGAGAACTTGGAAAGGTTTCCTTGTTTTCTCTTTCCACTTTTATGTCTCTAATCTTAACTATTTCTAGTCTACTTACACAAGTGTTTTATATAATGAAAATAGTTTTAAAACAATTTGAACGAAGGGCAAAGGATTTTGTTGGAGAGTACATAATTATTGTAAAGTAAAAAAACATCAATTATGCAACAATGACCTACAGTGTTTTTCATTCATTGTCTTATCAATAAATATTTAATGAATAGTTATTATAAATAATGTATGCTGGATACAGTGAGGTAATACAAGGATATATCATGGTATAAGAAGTTTAGAGCTACTAGAGAAGATAAAATAATGAAACTAGATAAATGCTTGATGGACAGATGGATGGATGGATGCACAGATGGGTAGATGATGGACAAATGGAGGCATGGATAGATAGATAACTACAGAAAGAGACAGGGGGATAACATATAGTACAAGAGAAAAGAGAAGAAAGTTGAATGATGGGAAGTAAGTGCTATGGGAAATCACGGGAGAAATTTCTACAGGGAGAGGTAGGAAGTTGTAGTTTGGGATCCAGAAAAGGTAAGAAGAAAGGACTTATACATGAGGCAATGAGAAGTGACTTCTAGAGGGGCTAGATGGAGTTTGGAGGAGAAAAAATTAGGAAAGTTTACAAAGCAGGAAAGCGTGCAAAATTTCTAGAGGAGAAGAAGTGGTTCAGTTTGGTAGGAGCACAGAGAATATGAGGTAAACGCAAGAAACAAGATTAGCAATGTAATTCAAGGAAACTTGCATCCCAGAGGTAGAAAATTACATACAGAACCAGCATCAGAAACAAACTTTAAACAGCCATTTTATTTCTCTTGCCTATTAAATTGCTCGTGTAACTAATGCTAAACTTTCTACATAAACTAACTAGGATTGTGAAAACAAACACCAAGATCTTTTTGAAAATAAAAATTATTTTTGCTATATGCCCAACACCTTTGTCTATAGTTCCAAAAAAGCAACACAAGGTTTGCCTCTGGATATTTAGATGATAAATTGACATAATTTTCCAATTTCATAAAAAAAAAACACACATATCTCAAGCCAAAGAAAATAACAAGGGCTAAATAGAAATATAAGCACATATGCAACAAAAAGAGAGGGATACAAATCAATATTGATGGACAAGTCAAAAAGCTGTAGGAAGTATTTCTGGTTTATGCTGTATTTCACTGTGTTTTAAAAACTGGGAAAAAATAGTACTGCAGGTACATTTTTATTCCAGCTTCATTTTTTTTTTTTACCACCAAAGCCAGAGCAGAGACCATAAACCTTTCTATACAACCTTGATCCCTGAGAGGGTGTGTAAATGGAACTATAAAAAAGGGCACTGAAAGCTAATATTTGGCAGCCAGTCAAGATCTCTCCATTTCTGAAATTAAATGACCTGGCTTCTCCAAGAACGGGAGATGAGGGGACAATCGAAAGGCTGCTGCATTATTCCTGCAATGATAAGCCAGATGGTTTTAAAAGTCAAAGGCTCCACACATGAGTAAGTCAGTATTCTAAACAAATTACTTTGGGACCTGCACAATGGAACCTGAGCTGTCCACGCCCCTGGGGCATGTTCCACTGCACCATCAATTAACAGCTCATTCAACATTCTACCTAAAGAAAAGTCATGGTGGCACAGTCCTTAAATGACATCTTTAGGAAAAGCATAATGTAATACTTGGCATGCACAGAGAATCCCAAATCCCAAATCACATGCAAAAAACCTTTTCACTCAAGGAGGTCGGTACCAATAGACCAATAACATGTGTGTGGAAAATTCATTGTTCCTCATAAAATAAAAGCAACACAGCAATAATGAAATATAGATTCTAGAGCTAAAGTTGGTTTAGTGAAGGCACAGGGCCTCTGAAAACCAAGCAGTTCTGAACATTTCATTAAAGGATTCTGATCATTACCACAACTATACTTGCTGTCCCTGCATTCATTGTTGCCATAACTGCCAGTATAGGAACTCCTGGGGTGCCAATGCCAACCCCCCCTTTAAGAAAAACAAACAATGGCGTTTTCTGTCATACTTGAAAATGGCAAGGGGCCAAGAGATCCAGCTTTTTGCACTTGTGTTAGTTTGTATTAGTCAGAGTTCTCCAGAGAAACAGAACCAATCGGATATACATCTGAGGAGATTTGTTTTGGGAACACACTCCCATGATTATGAAGACTCAGATATGCCCAATGTGCTGCCAGCAAGCTGGAGAACCAGGAAGCTTGGTGGTATAAGTCAGTCCAGGTCTGAAGGCCTGATCTCCAAGGGCAGGAGAAGATGGCTGTTGCGGCTCCAGCAGAAGACAGAGAATTCACTTTTCCTCCTCATATTTGTCCTATTCAAGCCCTCAATGGATTGGATGGTGCCTACCCACATTAGTGAACGTGGTCTTTATTAAGTCTACTAGAATTCAAATGCTACTCTTTTCTGGAAACATCCTCACAAAACAGAAATAATAATTTTACCAGCTACCTGGGCATTCCTTGGCCCAGTAGAATTGACACAAAAATTTAACCATCACAGCATTCTAGTCTTAAAACAAACACAAATGCACAGGACCAAGACCATTTTCCCAAAGAGTCTGCAGGTGTCAGTCCTGTTTCCTGTTTCTTGGAGTTTTCTGTAGGGCTACTTGCTTCACTATGCTTCGAAAAGATTTTTTTGCTGCCATCATTACACTATAGTGGAGGCTTGTTCTTGCTTCTCTTTGTCCTCTGGCAAAGGGTAGCAAGATCCCACCATAGACCAAATCCAGGCCTCTCTGTCTGAGAGCCAAGGTCAAGAAGATGTGGAAAAAGCTCCTTGAGTCTTATCTTCCCAAGACCTGCCTTATATCTTGCCCCACTTTTAGGATAATTGCCAGTTCCTTTAGGGAAGAACCCATCACCACCTAAAAGGGTAGGGTCATGTCCTCAAGGATTTAAAAATCAATCACAACATCACTCATTTGTGGAATATAATGAACAACATAAACTGATGAACAAACAGAACCAGAGTCATGGAAGCATCAAATAGACTGTCTAACCTATGAAGGAAGGCAGAGGGTGAAAGGGTAAGAGATCAACCAAAGGACTTGTATGCTTGCATATGAGCATAACCAATGGACACAGATGGCGGGGGCGGGGTGATGGCATGTGCTGGGGGTTGGGGGCAGCTGGGGGAAGGTCAATGGGGGAAAAGGGAGACTTATGTAATACATTAAACAATAAAGAACTTAAATTTTAAAAAATCAATCACAAAATAGTAAGACTTGGGAATATGTTTCTAGATACAATAAACCAAATTTGGCTTACTGTATTTTATTTGTGATCAATTATTAATAGTCCATTAATTACATTTTAGTTAGACATCTCTCTGAAGGCATCTGAACTGGCTTTCATATCATCCATTAGTTTAATAAAAGTCCATCTAGCGTCTGTTATGAACAAGACCTTCCCTGAGATGCTAAGGAATGAGGTAGAGAACTATACGCAAATTGCTCCAGCCCTCAAAGCACACAAGACCTATGTATTGAAAGACATATAATAATAAGGGAGTACAGTGGGGTAAGAAGTAAAGAAACATATGAGCAAAAGCTAGCCTTGCAAAAAAGGAAGATCAACCCCTAAGGGCCTCATACAAAGGTCTCTAAGGTCAATAGCATCCAGAAATCTTTGGGTTTTGATGGATCAAAAAGAAACCCAGAGACCTGATTTTTTTTCTTTTTTCCTCAGAAGTGAAGTAGGGATAGATGATAGGAGGAAGAATAGAAGGGAAGCTGAAAAACCTTCATAAACATGCTCCCTATCAGCCAGGTGTTGCCTGTTCTTTAACCAAATTTGACTTTAATGTGCAGAGGGAATTCGGGTTAATTACACTGTAGCGTTTATGGAAATGACAGAGTGAAATTATCCCTTGACTTGCTGTGAAAGTAAATTCCACCTTATCTTTTTGGAAGGAGATCAAATAGAGAACTCCTTCAGGATGTTTGAAAGGTCTTTCTTCCTCCATTTCTGCACATCGCCCTTCCATCCTATTCTTTCGTCACTATTTTACAAGTTAACACTAAATAAGCATACTTTTAAAATTCATAATAGGAAGCTTTGCAAAATCATTCCACTTCAAATATTTAAACATCTATAGTAGAAATCCTTAGCTTTCCATTTGCTTGACTTGGTTGACCTTATTATTTCAAAGTGTAGGATAAACTTAAGAACTAGAAAGCTCCAAGATGTTAATGATGATTTTTCCTATCTCATCTATGGAGAGATAATGCTGAAAGGGATTCTTAATGATTTGCTCTTTCTATGTATGCAATACTAAAACTACTTGGAAACTGTTTTTACACAATGGGGCTCTGTGTTTTGCTTTAGCTATTGCTTTTACAACATCATGCTCCTTTAAATATAATGGTAACTTCTCAGAGGCTCAATAACTTGCATTTATTTTGTGTTCACAATTCGTGGAACAACACTTGGAAAAAATATGTTAGATTTTACTAAACATATTTAATTGATTTTGTTGAAATGTGTATTGAAAAGTTGTAGGGTGTATTTTTTTCCCCCATCAAAATAACATTTTGGAAGTTTACATATGTTATTTTTTAAAGGTATTTGACCTTAACAAGTGTGATTTTTCTTAGTTCATCACATTATTTGCAAATATATTAGAGGCCTGGTTCACGAATTTGTGCACAGTGGGGTCCCTCAGCATGGTCTGCTGAATAGGGCTGAAACTGGCTCTCCAACATCCCCTAAGGGGTCCTGGATTGTGAGAGGTCACAGGCCAGGCTGAGGGACCCCACTGGTGCACGATCCAGGCCAGGGAGGGACACAGGGAGGTTGGCCAACTGGGGAGGGACCACCAGAGGGCTCCAGGGCATGTCCAACCCATCTTGCTTAGTCCCAATTGGCCGGAACCATGCAGCAAGCTAACCTACCAGTTGGAGCATCTGTCCCCTGGTGGCCAGTGCATTTCATAGCAAGTGGTTGAGTAGCCTTAGCTTATCATTAGCATATTATGCTTTGATTGGTTGAATGGAAGACCAGACACTTAGCATATTAGGCTTTTATTACATAGGTTATCCTATATAATAAAAGGCTAATGTGCAAATAGACCAAACAACAGAACAACTGGTCACTATGATGTGCACTGACCACTAGGGGGCACAGCAGAACATGGAGGGCATCAGCCAAGGAGGGATGTTGGAGCAGGTGAGCGGGATATCAGACCAAGGCGGGATGCCAGTCACTTTCATCAGGCCGGGCCTCTGGTGGTTACTAAAAATTCTGTCCTCCCATGTGCTGCAGTCCTGCCCAGCCCTTGAACCTGTTGCCAGTGCTCGGCGGCAGCCCCAATTACTCCACGCAGCTTCTCCACCTCCCCCTGCTCCTGACGGACGATTGAAGCCAACTCATACCTGCTAATGGTGGCTGGCCCAGTCGCACCTGCTGCTGGCACTGGCCTCAATCACTCCTCACCACCAGTGGCAGTGGATACAAGTGGTGGTGGCAGGAGTGGGGCTGCAGCAGATAGGGGGCCATGGTGGGAGGGGCAGAGTGGGGGCTCAGAGGATGTGCTGAAACCCACCCTTGTGCCCACCACAGCCTTGTAGCCCACAGTTCCTTTCAAGTTGCACAAATTCGTGCACTGGGCCCCTATTACATGTATATATATTCACATTATCATTCTTTATCCTCTACTTGCCCTTCTACTTCTAAATAATAATTTATTAATTCAAACAATTTAATTTTGGAAAAACATATTGAGAAACAAGTTTCTATACAAATCTTAGTCTTAAAGAATTTAGTCTTTTAGAATTCTGGCTTAGTCTATTCAAGGTACTATTTAAAAATACATAGATCAGGTAGCTTATAATCAACACGAATTTATTTACCACAGTTCTAGCAGCTGTGAACTCTAAGATCACAGCTGGTTAAAAACCACTTCCTGATTCACTGCCACCTTGTTTCCGTGTCCTCACATAATAGAAGGGGCAAGAGAGCTCTCTGGGTCTCTTTTATAAGGGCCCTAATGCCATTCATAAGGGCTCTGATCTCATGACCTAATAACTTCTGACAGATCCTACCACTAATATCATGATCTTAAAGAATAGGATTTCAATATATGAATTTTGGGAAGACATAAATATTGACTCCATAGGAAATATGAATTACCACAATCACCCCTAATTTTTTTAAATGTATTTTTATTGATTTCAGAGAGGAAGGGAGAAGGAGAGAGAGATAGAAAAATCAATGATGAGGTAGAATCATAGATTGACTACCTCCTGCATGCCCCCTACTGGGGATTGAGCCCACAACCCAGACATGTGCCGTGACTGAGAATCAAACCCGGGCTTTTTGGTCCATGGGTCAATGCTCAATCCACAGAGTCACCACACCTGGGTACACCTAATTTATTCATTAGCCTCTTATGCAGCATTTTCTTAAAGAGTGTGAGCTATAAGTTAATTAATTAATTCTATAAAGATGATAAAATTAATATGAGAATATTAAGCCTCACTAATAAAATGTCAGATTTGGGGTCATCTCTTGAATTCTCCATGTCCATAAAACATCCTTCTTTTCCTCCAACTTTCTAGCAGCATAAGGAATTATAGAAAATAATATATTTTTAAACCAGAAGCTCTAAAAACAACATTTTAAACTACTATTTCAATATTTCAGTTAGTACTGCTGATGGCCCAAACAGAGAATGCAAGGGTACCCAGCTGGGTGGTAGAAATATCAGGAAGTAGAAGAACATTTTGTTTAAACCAGCTACCCAGAGTTCCATGGAAACAGAAAAGTTGTCAAGAGTATAAGCAATGACTATTGTTTTTCCTATCTGGAATCCATCAGACATAAATGCCTTTTACACTGAGAGTAACTTGTAGAATAGAAGACTGATGAAGATGTAGAGATACCATTAGGAAGTGAAAAAAGCCCATGGAAATCTCCTTAGGTAAACTCACTTTTGTTGAAATCTTTAATAGAAAGCAGAGTATAAGAAAGACAACACACATAAAATTCCTCAGATCCACCTGACTCCTCCTTGACACATTTATGACAAAGAATTAAAGCCAGAATTCAGAATATTTGAATCTTCTACATGGTCCTAATTCTGACAATTATTGAGATGCTGAGTTACTATATCCAGTTAGCCCATCCAAAAATTGAGGAATATATTGATACTCTTATCTCTATGCAAAGAGGTGTCTTCTTGCATTAAAGACTCAGACTATAGATTTGACGCAGTTTGACTTAAATAAAATGATGCCCTATGTAAAAAAAAAAAAAAAACAACAACAACAAATATAGTCTTGAATAATCAGCAGAATATCTCTGCTTAGGTCTCTGTTACCAAATTCTAAAGATTCCAAACCCAATAAAATAAGGCATTAAAAAGAATCAGCACCAAAAAGGCCATTCTGGGTAATGCTATTTCTATTCATTTCCATGACTTTAAGAGCAAACTGTCAAACAAAAATTAACAGCCCAAGGAAACTCACCAAAAAATATTTGTCACCAAAAGTTATAATATCTTAATTTTTCCTTGGCCTTCAGTTGCCAAAACCATAAGTCACTGAATATCTTCATAAAGATAGTGCCAAATTACAGGTTTCTCCTCTGGCTGTCATCCTGGAGATGGCTTTTACTTGGGAGGAGAATTTTTTTTATGACAGCCTAAGCAATAAAGTGTCAAGAGAAATCATTTCTCAAAGTTCCTGAGTTGATAGCTTTGATCCCAGCTCTGCTCTTTATTGGAAAAAGGTAAGTGTTCCTGTTCCTACAATGCAGACTCATCAAAAACAATCCATTTGGGAGCAGCTAATCTGGGTCACTTAGATCATCATGAGCTAGTGAAGACTCAGGCTTAGAACTACAGAACCTGGGTTCAAGGTGAGCTTTTCAGCAAGAGGGAGTGTGAATTTGAGCTTGTCACCTTGGGTCTTAAGTAGATGATCCTAGGAATGTTTCTTTGAACATGGCCTTGAGATATGGAAGGCACACACACACACACACACACACACAATCAATCACACTGTTGGATAAGACCTCAGAGCTCAATTCCAACCCACCTGTGCTTGAATCTCTTCTAAAACATTGTAAGAGAAAACGATCATAGAGCTTGTGTCTAAAAGCCTCCATAACTTCTCATCCCCTCAAAAGCCTCAAAAGCTATTTTGTTTGTTGTGATCATTATGTAGCCTTGTAGGAAGGAGGAAACTAGAAAGTACATGGGTTTTGGTGTTAGGGAAAGTTGGATTTGATTCCTAACCTTGGACTAATTACCCACTTTTAAGTACAAAATATAAGGCTATTATCACTTTACATCTTACATGTTTGATAATAATTTTAAGTGGGCTGAGCATTCAGGAAACCACCATTTCTCTCCAATTTGCTCTAACTAAAGGCAGAATGGTTTTGAATGGCCAGATCATTTGTATGCTTTCAGTAGCTAATTTACATATATCTAGGGTTTTTTAACTTTGCCCTAAGACTCCATGCTGTCCATGGCCTATTCGGAAATCAAAGTGTGAGACAAGGTCATCCAACAAGAAGTCAGAAACTCTTAGGACTATTGCAAAGTTTTTCAGGAACAAACTCTTATTTCTGACAAGTTTCTTCTGTGTCATTCACTCCCACCCTTGTGTACAAATATGAGTGATTATCTGCTTTGTGTGGTGATGAAAGAATCAAAAGACAGCTTGAAAAGATACTGAAGATTTTGGAGCTTATGGAATCTTTGAGAAAAGTTGTCTCATAGGCATTACTGATTCCCAAGTATGCCTATATACTCTGCTCTGAGATCCTGCTTTCAAATGCTCTCTGTGTTCCTTACCTTAGCCTCACCATAGACATAAAAGGGTATCAATTCTCTAACCAGAACTCCAACTCGTAGGCTGGTTATGAAGATTTTAAGGAAATAATATGAGCAGAATTAGTTAGCAGCACATCAATCAAATTAGGTGGATGATTGATAGATCTTTTCTTCCAGGTGTTAAACTCTAAAGATTCTTGTTGGGCAAATTTTAAATTACAGTGGATGTTTATAGTTTATTATAAATGCAAATGTTACATCTATGCTTTTTTGATACTATGGACAGTTTGACATTTATACTTATTTCGTCATCCAAAAAAGCAATAAATATACTTATATGTCCCTACATCTTACATCAGCTCCAGACTTCGTAGTTCAGGAATGGGTATAGTCGCAATAGTGGGCATCTACTAGGTATATATAGTAGAAGGCCTTCAACAGAACTCAAATTCAAAATAGTTTAACGTAGGAGGATTATTGCATATCATAAGAAGTCCTTGGAAAGAGTGGCTCCATAATTTTCAGAGAGTTGCTAAGTTGATAAACTGTGTATTTCTGCAATTTCATTAATCACCCAAGATATTCTGTTTGAACATCCTTATCACCTCTGCTTTCCCCCAGACCAGCTGCACAGTTTCAGGAGTCACTTCTAAAAACAGAGATACATTTTCTTTATACTTTTTAAAGGCAAAGAGTCCTTTCTCAAAAGCTGCCTGCTTTCCTCTTATCTCTTGGACCAGAGCTAAATCACATGAAAAATCTTTATCCATTTTTTAGAAAATTGTTGACAAAATGCATTCAGTTTTATGTTCTAAAAAATCAAATCAAGTGGAGAGGTTAAAACTCCCTTGTCCAGTGCTTCCCAATGTCTAATTTTTTACACAGGAGTAACATTATTTAAACTTGAAAAATATTTCTAAAAAGTGTATTTTTGATGATTATCTTTCATCTTTAAGTGACCTGCTTTTCCACTAGATTTATTGATTCAATAATTTGAGATAACAACTATTGCCTTCTTATTCTGACATGAGATTTAATTCTCTTACATCATCCCAGACCTTCTCTTCCTCCTCCATCTAATATGATTCTTTTCTTCTTCTTTTTTAATAAAATGACTTTTGTGACTCTAAATGTTCATCATTATACTTCTTTTTGTAGAAACTATAGGCAACATCTCTTGCTTTTTAAACTGCCAAGGTTGGTAATACTTTCATTCTTTTCCAAGGCCATAACTGCCTTATGTGCTTCACCTATAGTTCAATTATAAGAGCAGAAAGTCAATTAATCATGTTTTGTTTGCTATTCTTCTATAGCTTTTAGATTTTTCTGAAGTTTCTGTTTTACTTCTCATATTGCTTGCTTTTATTACATTAAGTAGTTCTACCGTCTCAAGATATCATATCTATGAAATGCCTCCTCCTCTTTCCTCCTCTTCCTCCTCCTCTTCTTCCTCCTTCCTCTTTCTCCTTCTTCTTCTTCTTCTTTTTCTTCTTCTTCTTCTTCTTCTTCTTCTTCTTCTTCTTA
The DNA here is from genome assembly GCA_004026665.1 of Murina feae. Taxonomy (NCBI): domain Eukaryota; kingdom Metazoa; phylum Chordata; class Mammalia; order Chiroptera; family Vespertilionidae; genus Murina; species Murina feae. The sequence continues at coordinate 492 of PVJC01012124.1, read as the reverse complement.
TTCTTATTCTTATTCTTATTCTTCTTTCTTCTTCTTCTTCTTTTTTCTCCTCTTCCTCTTCCTCTTCTTCTTCTTCTTTTTCTTCCTAAATACCTCTTGACACCTATACTCTTACTTTTGCCTAGAATGTTATTCTTAGGTCTGCTGCAAAGCTGTCATCCTGGTACACCTGTCTTTTTCTCTCACCTTTCCTGAATCTGCTTTTCCTTGAATTCTATATTTTTCTGCCTTCTTAGTTACTTTCCTCATTTGGCTTAAGCAAATCCTCAAGTAATGTCCTAAGAAAGTTTGTCTGGGTAGTAAATTTCCTTGATTTCTACAAATATCTTTATTTTATTGCATATCATAAGAAGTCCAGATTTACTCATCTAGATTAAGAATCTGACTTGGTATAAAAATAAAATATTTGAAAAACCCTCAGAACTTTGAAAGCTCTTCTCCACTTCCTTTTTAATATCCAGTACTGCAGATGTAAAATTAATATTAGTCTAA
>PVJC01012123.1:0-38398 GCA_004026665.1 Murina feae | reverse complement strand
TGGCGGCTTCCCAGGTCCCTTCCGAGGATCAGGGAGCAGGAAAAGGCTGGCCTGACCACGAGGCGGGGTTTTCCCTGCTTTCTGGTGGCTGGAGGAAGATGGGCAGTAGGCAAGCTTTGGAGGCAGGCAGCACCCAGCCCTGGCCACAGCTCAAAAAAGAGAACAACATGCATGGGAGGGCAAGAGTCTGAGAGATCAACATAGAGGGGGTGCCTGCTTCAAGCCTTGATGGTGTGCCTGGGGGCAGGCCCCCAGCAGGTAGACACACACAGGAGGACTGCTCCGAGCCTCAGATGCGGCTGGGGGCAGGTCCCCAGTGGTGACACACACACACACATACACACACAAGGCGCCTGGCAGACTGGCGCCATCATAGGACATCCAATGAGGGGTCCCAGACTGTGAGAGGGCACAGGCCGGGCTGAGGGACTCCCTCCACCCCGAGTGCACAAATTTTTGTGCACCAGACCCCTCGTATTCATATAAAATATTATTTAGAATTAAAACACACACATTATTTTATGGACCAATGATTCTCAGTGCTTGGCTCTGTTTGGATTTTCTTCCTTCCTAAACAGCTGTCAATCTCTTTGGTGAACAAAATTAAACAGGTTATCCTGGAAAAATCTGAATGTGATTTTCATGCAATGAAAATTGAGTCTCAAGTTGTCTCTGGACAAAGAATTGAAAAGCTGAAGCAATCTTCCGGCTGGTGTTGCTCAGTGTTGGAGTATAGACCCATGCACCAAGAGAACTGAAAAGCTCTCAATAGTTCATCCCCATTCAGGGCATATGCCTGGATTAAGGGCTCATTCCCAGCAGGGGTGTGCAGGAGGCAGCTGATTAATGGTGTTTCTCTCTCATCTATGTTCCATGTCTCACATCCTTTCCTTTTCTCTCTCTGAAAATCAATAAAGGCATATTTAAGAGAAAAAAAAGAAAGTTGAAACAATTATTGAACTAAATAAAGTGAGAGAGATGGAGCACATTACCTGATTTAACTCCCTGTGATGTCACTCCAGCCTGGGGGTGGGAGGATGGGACTAGCCGGGGGACCCCGCGACCCCCTCTTGGGAGGCCGATGGGGTGGCCAGCGCCACCTGATGGGCCTCCCAGGAGGAGAAGCCTTGCCGGGGGGCGGGGACGAGCTGGCGGACCCCGCGGCCCCCTCCTGAGAGGCCTATCGGGTGGCCAGCGCCACCCCATGGGATTCCCAGGCGGAGAAGCCTGGGGGATGGGGGGACAGGACTAGGCGAGGGACCCCAAGGCTCCCTCCTGGGAAGCCTATGGGGTGCCCAGCGCCACCCCATTGCTTCCCAGGCGGATGGCCCAGAGGGTCAGTGGGAGCTGTGGCCAGCCTGAAAACTGCCCTTAGCCCCTCACCCAGGCTTGCCACACCCCCTGGGGTGAGGGTCTCCACTGGGGAGCTTGACCAGCCTGCAAACAGACATTGGCCCCTCACCCAGGCTGGCCAGGCACACCAGCAGGTGGCCATCCCCAGAGGGGTCTCAAACTGTGAGAGGGCACAGGCCAGGCTGAGGAAACCCGCCCCCCCCCCACCGCCCCAGTGCACAAATTTTTGTGCATCGGGCCCCTAGTATAACAATAACAGTATTAGCTGAGATTTGAAATAAAAATATTACCTAATAGCATAATTTTAATCATTATCTAAATGTGCACATTGACTTGGTTCTATATATAATTGAAGGGATCTATCTTACTATATCACAAAAAAAGGCATTTAAATTAAGAGTAGAATATTTATTTATGGAAATAATAACGTGATTCAAAATTTTTTAGAGCTATGCTTTTATTTGACTTTGCCTACTCATGTATCATTTCCCATTAGAGTGCTTTACTAAAATTAAGAAAATTTAATGACATCCATCTTACTAATAGGTATTTGTTTATCTTAGCTAATTAAATTATAACTAATGGGAAAACATATATATTTAAATATTCAATTTAGTTATGCAGACAGGGAATCATATTTCTAAAAGATAATTTTTCTCGGGAGCTCAATTATCCCTGTCACATGCTACAAATACTATCAACCACATTATAAGACAGTCCAAATACGATTGTGAAATGCCTTGGTTCAAGATAAAAAAACCTTTAATGGAAATAATAGAGTTATAATTTATATTTTCATAATTTACATAATATGTCAATGAATCAATGATTTACTTTTTAAGATTGTTTTCCTTTAAAAATAATTTAGATAATTCTAAATCACTTCTCTTATTTAGCCTCTATGTTATTTTAACTAATTTATTTATAATGTCACTAAATTTCATTTTGTTTTTCTTAAGAAATGCTCTTGTTTCTCTGAAGGGATATGAAACACAGATTTTAGTTGGGGATGCTAGTTTTAGTTTGCTTAAACTTAGTGTAAACTGTGGAAGTTCAAACATCTTACCTCATTCTCTTTTGGGGAATACTGTTTAGTGCTTGTTGCTTCTGCCAGTGGCCCTGTCTCTTTTGCCTTCCCTGCTCTGTCTCAGATTAATTTAGATTTGATAGTCCCTTAAACAGTTTTCATAAGCACTCCACTTGGATACATAGTTTATGGGCTTTGGTGTGCTATACTGGAGATTTGGGAGGAGTCATTGGGGCAGATGGCAGCCTTCCATGGTACCCTCTCTACCACACACTCTTTTCCCTTTGGAAACCTTGCCTACCTCCTACCTCTTACCCCTACAGATCATCTTTCTAGAGTGCTTAATTTTTCTTCAGTCCTAAAGAGCAAATCATTTCCCCTTGGCTCTTAAATTTTGAAACTCATCTAAGAACTCAGGGACTGAGATCAGGAATTTATATAAAAAAAATTCTTGCAGGAAGAATGATCCAATTCTAATCTGAAGCACAGTAGATTCTGGGAGAAAATGCACACCAGAGATACTGAATAATTTGGCAGTGGTTAACTGATACTGCTTTTAGTTTTCAATCAGGGTCTGAAGAGAGAAGGCTAGCCCCTGGCATGTCTGCTCTAGATGAAGAGAATGCTCTGGGCTCACAGGGGATTCCTCGCACTAGTCGCATCTCCACTCCAATCTCAGTGGTAGACTGCTGGCCAACAACATTTGTTGGCAGCTCCCGTGCTTAAATACAGCATTGAGAAGGTCCCAGATATGGCCTGTGTCCTAAATGAGTTAAGTTGCCAATAAATAATTTAAACTTATTTATATTTTTATTTGTAAATTTGATTTGGGTTTTTCCTTTACCTTATAACCATTCCCCATTGTCTCTTTACCTGGTGGAACTGATCCTTAAGAGAATTAGTTGATAGGATAATAAAATAAATAGATAAAATACTTATCATTATCCTATGTAATAAAAGGCTAATATGCAAACTGTCCCCTCGACCAGGAGTTTGACCAGGAGTTCAACCAGGGGGTGGGGCTGATTGGCCAACTGCCTGTGGCCCCTCTCCCTGGCCAGCCCCATGCCCAATCAGCCCCTCCCACCCCAATTGGGGGTAGGGCTGGCCATCCAACCCACCTGTGCACGGATTCACGCACCGGGCCTCTAGTATAATATAAAATGGCAATTTTAAAAATAAATTTAACTTCTTGTTCAAATTACATTCAAACAGATTAATTTTTCTGTATTTACAGATTTCCTCATGCCCGTTAAGAACAAAATAAAATAAAACAATTGCAAAACTAAGAACATCAATAATATTAATCATTTGAACATAAATCCATCCCCAGTGCAATGTCTTTATTTTCTCTCTTCTATTTTCTATCACTACTAAATTTTGTATTGACCAACTATTCCTGAATGTTTTTTCAAAAGGTCAGTGTTGTGACTTCAACTACACATTTATCTCAACTGGTATATATTCAATGTCTTCTGTGTTGCAGAACTCTTCCTTGCAATTAGAAACATAAAGAAGTATGGGACATGCTCTTAGACCGCCCCCCAAAAGATGAAATATGCTTAGGAAAATGACACTAACCCACAGGAACAAGTTAGAGAACAACAAGTAGTACTGTATTCACTGGATATTTTTTCTTTGGACCTCAAAATGTTTATTGAGTCTCTTATTTTTGCAAAACGTTGTGCTTAATACTTGGAATACAATGGTAGAAGCACAGACATGGTCTTTGCCTCATGACAGGCAGCACATATTAAATAGGGTAGTGATTAAAATTATCATAAGCCCCACAGGAAAAAAAAATCATATGCTGTAAGCAATAAAGGAATGTTACCTAGTCTGGAGTGTTGAGTAGACTACTCTGAAGAAGATACATTTAGTAGATAATTGCAGGAGTAGGTTGTGAGTGAAGAAAACAGGCCAACACACAGGAAGAAGGATAGAAGAAAGTGCTGATTAAGAAGTTTAGGGCATTTGAGGATAACCGTGAGCAGGGGTGAAGATAGGACAGTAGTGAGAAATCATATAAAGAGCAGCTAGATCCTGTAGTATATTGTAGGCTAGATAAAAGATTTTGTATTCTATCTTAATGCAATAAAAATCAATTGACAGAGTTTTAAGCAAGGGAGTAAGTACTTTGATCAAATTTGCCTTTTAAGAGAAAATTAATTATAGGTAGGGTAGGGGGTTATTCATAGTCTAGGTCAAGCATGTCAAACTCAAAGGCTAACGTGGGCCAAATAAACAAGGTTTAAGTTTTGATAGAAAAAAGAAAGTTTTGATAGAGACATGCTGAATACAAAGGGCTGAAATAAATGAGTAATTGTTAACATAAAATAATAGAACATTTTAATAAAAATTAATATTTTTTCTTGAACATTAACTTACCAGACACTGAATAACTACACAAATTAATAAGCATAATGCAAATAAACCTATTTTTTTTTGTTCTCTGAAAGCAAAATATTTTCTGTTGTTCACACCAAACAAGTCAGTACAAGACTAATGCCCTGACCACCGGCTGCTAAAATATTCACTTCTAATATTAGTGGAGAGAAATGGTGAGCCTGTGGGTAAGGCGAGTAAGGGAACTGAATGCCACACGATTACAGTAATCAGTCATTAGCAAATGTTGTAGTTCGTTATCAATAATTATGTATAACAAGATATTGTAAAAATTAAGTTACAAAATTTTTATTAAAACGTTTCTTACATACTGCTATATTGGCTGGGCCGCAAAAATATTCGTTGTGAGCCTCATGTGGCCCGCAGGCCACAAGTTTGACATGCTTAGTCTAGGTAGTGCAAGATTAAGATGTGGTCTGGAATAGTCACCATGTTGGTAGAGATAACTAAGGAAACTTAGTTGTATTTATAAAGTAGAATTAAGATTATGTAGTTATGGGTTGGATACATACAGAAGGGAAAAGTCTCCCAGACTTCTGGCAGAAGCACATAGTTAGAATAATTAAAGAGTAAATTACGAATTCCATCAAGGAAAGATTCATGTGAAATGGAGAAACCAGGTAAGGTTTATGCTGGGTCTGAGTCACAAGGAAAAATAAGTTTTAGGTGGGGAAGAAAGGGAAGAGCTGGAAGGCTGGAAGAATACCTTTACACATGATGGGTAAGGGTAGAGACATCATTGGTGTTGAGGATGGGGATACTTGTTGATAGGCTTAAACAGGAAGTTAGGATTTCTGAATGTTAAAGTCTTGATTTTGTAGAGGAATGGAAAAACCATTTATAGTTTGGATAAGTAAATATTGTATTAGTTATATTCATCTTGAAATGAAACACAGGATATATGAGAATTGGGAGAAACTGGAGACAAATATACTGACTGCAAAACTACGGCTAAATGGAGAACCAAAGGATAAAGTCTCCAATATAAAAATGGACTAAAGATATGAGTTGGTAATTCACAAAAAAATTTATAAATAGACAGTCAACTTACAAAAAACGATTAACTTTATCAGTAAATAGAACTGAGAGTTAAAATAAGATTCTATTTTAAGTCATAATACTAAGAAATAATTCTTAAATTACTAGAGAGCAGGTACACAAAATTAATGCATGGGTAGGGTCTCTAGGCCTGGCCAGTGATAAGGGTCAATCAGGTTCCCTGTCTCCCCACCTCCTCCTTCCCTTGCCACATGTGTGCCACCATCAAAAGGTTCCTCCTTCCCTCCCCCCGCCTCCCTGTCTTCCTGCCTCCTCCTTTCCTTGCTCCCTCAGTGCCCTGCTCGTTGCATGCCATGTTCTGCACTGCCTCATGGTGGTCAGTGCATGACATAGTGAGCAATCAAACTCCTGGTCTCCCGGTCAAACTCCCAAGGAGACATTTTGCACAATAGCCTTATATATATATATATATATATATATATATGTACTAGGGGCCCAGTGCACAAAAATTTGTGCACTCAAGTGGGGGGGTCCCTCAGCCCGGCCTGTGCCTTCTCACAGTCTGGGATCTCTCGGGGGATGTCCACCTGCTGGCATGCCTGGCCAGCCTGGTTGAAGGGCTGATGACTGTTTGCAGGCTGGCCAAGCCCCCTAGTGGGGACCCTCACCTCATGGGGGTGTGGCCAGCCTGGGTGAGGGGCTGAGGGCTGTTTTCAGGCTGCCTACAGCTCCCATTGACCCAACGTCCCAGCGAGGCTGGCTGGAATCAGGTTTCTGGGTTTATTTATCTTCTATAACGGAAACTTTGTTGCCTTGAGCAGAGGCCTAGTCAGGCAAGAAGCTTCCTGTTTGCTTCAGCTCCGTGGCTTCTATAATTGAAACATTGTTGCCTTGAGCAGAGACCCGGCCAGCCTAGGCAGGCAGTTTCAACTCCATTGCTGGTGCAACGGAAGCCTCCTGTTTGCTCTAGCTCCATGGCTGCTGGCCACCATCTTGGCTGGGTTAATTTGCATACAGATGCTCTGATTGGCTGGTGGGCATGGCTTGGGTGTCTCGGAGTGATGGTCAATTTGCAAATTACTCTTTTATTAGATTAGATAGAAAATGTTGATATCTTTTGAAAGGGGACAAAAGAAATACTCATATACTGATGGAAATAGGTTTGGAGAGAAATTTGACAAGATAATTTAAAAAATTCTGATAATTCATACTATTCAACTATTTCTATCTCTTGGCACTTATGTCTAGGAAATAAATCAGAGATTCACACAAACATGTATATACAGAAATGTCCATATCAGTGTTATTTATAATAATAATAAATTGGTAATGAAAAAAATGCAGAAATTAAATACATAAATTTTGGTGTATTTGTGAGAAAGTAATACATAACTAAAAATCATGTTTTCCAAGGAAATTAGAAGCAATTACAACAAAATGTGAAGTTTCTTATTAGTTCATAGACACACCAAAAATTATTTTTTAAATAATATTAAATTTTTCTATTTTTTGATTTTTTAATATAGAAAGAAAGAATAAATTCTACTTTTTAAAAAATCCTCACTCTAGGATATATTTTTATTATTAATTTGATGGAGAGAGAGAAAACTCTGTTGCCACTGATACACTCCTGGGTTCAGGGATCAAACCCTCCACCATAGACAATGCTCCAACCAACCAAGCCACACTGGCCAAGGCAATAGATCCTACTTTTAAAAAAGCTATTTCAGTAGTTAGGTACAGTATTATTGAACTAGACTGGTAGTAATAAGAATAGAAGTACAGATATGTGAGAATCTTTTTGTGGGAAAAACTAGCAAAATTCAGCAGCTTACTGTACCATATTAAGAGAGGAATGGATCAGATTTAGCATCTGGATGATGAATCAAATAGTAGAGCTATGATTAAAACAGGAATGACTCTTTTGGGAGAAAGGTAAAAAGTCTAGTGTTGGAAATGTTTGAAGAAAATTATTCAGTATACTATAATAGGAGAAATAAGACTCAAACTTAGTGAAAAGGTCAGGTGGGAAAATTTAAGGAAGAAAAGAATACAGACAAAGGATAGAAGACTCATGACTGGACCTAAAATCCTACTAGTCCAAAGCTTGTTTTCAACATTTTCAATAACAGAGATGATAGGATTTGTATTTAAACTCAGTAACTAGAAGGTTAATGGGTTTTTTTTGTTGTTTTTGTTTTTTTTTAATTTTGTTTTATTGTTTACTAGGGGCCCGGTGCACAAAAATTTGTGCACTAGGCGAGGGGAGGAAGGGGTCCCTCATCCTGGCCTGTGCCCTCTCATAGTCTGGGACCCCTGGGGGGGGATGTCCACCTGCTGGCATGCATGGCCAGCCTGGGTGAGGGGCTGAGGGCTGTTTTCAGGCTGGCCACAGGCCCCTCAGGGTTTGTGCACTGGGGGGTGGGATGGCTGGTGAGTGCAGGCGTGGACGTTTCCAGCCGAGTGGCCTCCTACCATTGCACATACCAGGTGGGCCTCCACCACTGAGGGGACACACCTGGTGCAGAGCTGGGTGGCAGGCCAGAGGGTGGATGCTGGTGCATGGTCCCTTGGGGGGGCCTTGCTGCTGAGCTGACACACCGGGGGTGGAGCCAGGCACACACTCGCACATGCCCCACGGAGGCCTCCAGGGTGGAGTCAGGTGGCAGGACCTGTGGCAGACACTCTGCGCAGGGGCAGAGGATGCTCGGGCATGACCCCAGGGGGGGTACCCCTCTCAAGCCCCCGCCACTGAGCCTCTGAGGTCGCGTGGGCCTAATTGCTCTATTCCCAGGTCTCACAGGACAGGGCCGGGCTGCCGGCTCCCGGCCTTGTGGCTGCTCACCGCCCTCTGGAACCACCGCAGGCACGATTGCTCTATTGCCAGCCCCAGCCTCAGGGCCGGGCAGGCTCCCACCCAAGGCCGCCAAGAACCAACCACTGGCGCGATCTCTCTATTCCCAGCCCCATCTCTCTTTGCCAACCCTGGCCGCAGGGCTGGGGGCCTGGGCAGCCGCCCGGCCCTGCAGCCGCCCGCCACTGCCCTGAACCGACCACCAGAGCTTGCGCCAGCCTGGGCCTCCGCCATCTTGGCTGGGCTAATTTGCATACCATTGTTCTGATTGGCTGTTGAGCGTCCCAAAGAAATGGTCAATTTTAATATTAGGCTTTTATTAGTTAGGATAGTATTACAACAAGTGTTAGATAGGTCTCCATTTTTCTCCTCCGACCATCCCCCCTCCTCCCCTACCCTCTAGTGTCTTGTGTCCATTGATTATACTCATATGCATGCATGCAAGCCCTTCCCTAAACCCCTCCCAAACCTCCCCAGCCTTCCAGCTGCAGGTCAACAGTCCATTCAATGCTGTTCCGAATCTGTATCTGTTTATTTTCATCAATTTATAGTGGTCTTTATCATCCATAGATGAGTGAGGACATATGTTATTTTTCTTTCATTGACTGGCTTATTTCACTTAGCATAATACTCTCCAGTTCCATTCATGCTGCTACAAATGGCAAGAATTCCTTCTTTTTTACAGCAGCATAGTATTCCATTGTGTAGATGTACCACAGTTTCCTAATCCACTCATCTGTTGATGGGCACTTAGGCTGCTTCCAAATCTTAGCTATGGTGAATTGTGCTGCTATGAACATAGGGGTGTGTATATCTTTTCTGATTGGTGTTTCTGGTTTCTTGGGGTATATTCCCAGAAGGGGGATCACAGGGTCAAATGAGAGTTCCATTTTCAATTTTTTGAGGAGACTCCATACTGTCTTCCATAGTGGCTATACCAGTCTGCATTCCCACCAGCAGTGCAGAAGGGTTCCCCTCTCTCCACATCCTCGCCAGCACTTGTCGTTTGCTGGTTTGTTGATGACAGCCATTCTGACAGGTGTAAGATGATAGGGCATTGTTGTTTTGATTTGTATCTCTCGTATAATAAGTGACTTGGAGCATGTTTTCATATGTCCTTCGGCCTTCTGTATGTCTTCTTTTGAAAAGTGTCTATTTAGGTTAATGTTTTTTACAGCTGCATATGCACTTACTGGATGAGATTTGAAATTAACTTGCTTAAAGCTATTTTACTTTAGTCTGGGCCCTGTGAGGTGTCATGGCAGATATAATTTAATTATGTAGGTATTAGAGACAAATCTTGTGATATTTTTGGCTTATACTTCAAAAAAACACAAGATATATATATCCACATATATTTAATTTCCACATTGTGCTTCTTTGGTTACTTATTCAACTGGTTTGAATTTAATTAACTTATTTTAGAAACTAATAACTTATGACTGTACTTTACATCAAAGATATGAAGAATATTAATTGGAGACAATTTGTTAACTACTGGTTCAACACAGGAAGGACCACAAAACCTACTTCTGGAACTTCTCTTCATAATAATTCATTATTCTTTATTTCTAATAATTTCTAATTACATATATGTAAAATAATTTCTAATTACATATATGTAAAAGATCTAAGCAGTGTTGGGGATTTTAAAGGAAAATTATTTCATTTAAAATTATTTTTATTATAGTGGTATATTATTTATTAGAAAAATAATTATAAAATAAAGGCCTATCTATTCTCCATTCAAATATAAGGTAGGAAGAGTCTATTGTTTCTGTCCTATTGCAGATTCATAGTGAGTTTCCAAATACATAATTATTGAATGAATGGATGTATCTTTTATTATCTCAATAAAAGGTACAGAACAAAGCTATGATATTTTCATATTGTGTGATTTTTTATAATATGAAAGCTGTGATAATAAAATATTATATTCCCCACCTCAAACTATTAGGCTTTTATTCTAAAATTTTATTTTTTTAAATTATTAAGCTTAAATAAAATACTTTTGTAGTAAATATATATGTACTTACCACCTAGATTATTTGATTGTCTTCTTGCTGTACTACTGATCTAATCTCCATGATGCCAGAGATAATTTCTCAGCTTTTGTTTACTTTCATATCCTCAGTGCCTAGAGGACCTGACACATAGTAAGTGCTTAATAAGTACTAGTTGAATGAATACATTTTCTTTGACAAAGTAGCTCCAAGTCCTGCAATGGAAAAATAAATTTTAAATCTTACATATAAATGAGAAAAACTAAACACACAAGTTGTAAGAAACCTGCCCTAACTCACACAAGTTACTCAGTAGCAGTGTTGAACCTCTGTTTAGATCTCCTGGCTAATCAAATCTTTTAAAGTTAGAGACATTCACCCTCCTACCTTACGTAAAGCTAACATCTCTAACATGTGTGATATTCCAGCGTTTGACTGACATTTCCAGGGATAATGAGGATGTTGTCGGGATGGTAAAATAAGATTCTTCTTGTCTTGATTTTCAGTCCACTATTTTCAGTGTTCTACACTACTTACTTAATCATCACAATAAACTGAAGAAATCTGCATTATTCGTGCTATTTAGGTTTTATAGAAGGGGAAACTGAATCTAGATAGGTTACATAAGTTGCAATCTGAGGCTGGGAAATCAAGGTCCAGAGTCTGTGCTTTTAACTGTTATACTATTCTATGACTCAGATACCAAAGCAAGGCAGATGTATTGAAGAATTTCAAAAGTGATATAACAACGACAACAACAAAACAGTTACATAAGTTTCAAACACCCTCACTCACCAGGGTACATAAATATAAAAGGCTTGAGGGACTAGATCCTGACTAGAACCTTCCCCAGAGAAAGTTCAATGGTTGGCTCAGAAAATGTGATATCTGTCCCCAAAGATTAGGAAATATAGTGGGCTTGTTCCAGACTCTTAGGCTTGAGTCTAAATAGTAGATGTGGGATGGGAAGCTGCTCCAAAGAGAAGAGTAAAAGGATTTGCCACCCAGTAAGAGTCAACATTCCCTCTCACTACTTATGAGGAGCAAAGGATGTGTGAGTGTTTCTTGGGGGCCATGTTTGGGCCCCATGCAAGCGAGAGCTAGCATGCAGATAATCTTAGGTCCTAACCTGGAAAACAGTTTCAAACAGGTAAAGAAGCTTGGCATCAAGTAGTGGCTATTACTATATTTTAAGGGACTGTGGGATTCAGTAACAAACCACAAGAGAGGAGACAAAAGCATCCACTCAGATTGAGAGAACAGCATATGCACAAGGGAGCCTCTGAAGAATGCATAAACACAGCTAAAAAGGAAGTTGGTTGTCAGCTTGCCTACCTAGGCTGAACATTATGAATAAAGATAGGATATAAGAATACCAGCCAAGTAAGACCTGGCTTTCTCCCCTCACTCTCTGGCCTGGTCCTGGTCCAACACTAAATAATCAAAGCTATAATTAACCAGAGAGTTGGAAGCCTAAGATAAAAGGAGATGGGCTATAACCTGGAATAAAGTCAACAGCTTTGAGTAAGTACATAGGACCAAATATTCTAAACATTGAATTGATGCTTCTCTGTGATTTGAAGAGGCCAAGTAAATTTTAATTACCTAAGAATAAGATGTAAAGTGATGCCACTACCTGAGGAGGAAGCTGGTCTTGCAAGGAATGTCCGGTCATAAGACTGAACAAAGCCCTTCCTCCAGGGCCTTGTGGGAGGGAGTGTATTTGCAATACAATGAATTCGAGAGGCAGTTACAAGGCAAAATTCTCGCGTGTTATGCCACTCTGATTTGGAACAATCCCAGAGTCCACGCGTGTTATTAAAACTGTGATTTCTCCACTTCTTCAAAGTGTCACTTAGTTTTTTTGGTCTTTCTGCAACATACCCACATTTTCACCCATAGGCAGGAAAGAACTCCCCAACAGAGGCCAAAACAAGTAAGATTTCTGAGTACATTTCATGACACCCACTTGCTCTATTTACTGGCCAATGCTCTGGACTGCCGAGGCCATGGTTCAGTCCTTCTCCTCATCACGTGGTAGAGCTCCATCAGGGCACCAAGGTTTCAGAGCAGACAGAGACTTTGTTTACTTTTTTACAATAAGAACCCAAGCTTGCTATTTCCTTCTATGATTCAAAGAGATGATTTCACTCAGGCACATGTGAACTAACACCTTCTTTCTTTTTTTTTTTTTACATTTTTTAAAATTACATAAAGCTTTACAAAGATTAGTACATATATCTCTTTTTCCCCCTGCCCTTTCCCCAGCCTCCCCTACCCCCCAGTGTTTTGTGTCCATTGGTTATGCTTAAACTAACACCTTATTTTTAAGGTAATTTTTAGATTACATATTCTTGGAGGTTAGAATTTTTTTTTTTTAAGTAAAGTAGTTGTCAGCCTGTGTTTTGAGGATCTTTGTTCTTCAAAAAATATTTGTTATCTTTGGTAAATAGAGATAAAATTTAATATTAATGACTAGATATTAGATAATGAACACGATTTGCTTCAAAATGTGTTTTAAATCAGGCAATTTCTTCAGCTAAACATCACTGGAAGATTGTTCTCATTTATCAAACTTAACTTCTTCCTGTGTAAAGTAAGAGTTAAGAAAATACAATATATATTCAATATACCGAAATTGGTCTCAGGAAGAAAACCTAAGAAAGATAGACAGATGAAAGGTAGGTAGACAGATAGATAGGTATAGAGACACTCAGTTTCGGATAGCATTCACCTTGATAAAGGAAGACCATTTAGAGTAGATTTGATCTGACTAAAAAGAACTCCCAGGAGATGGGGAGAAACCTTAAAATGTATAATCTCCCATCACAAGTCAGGGCTTCTCTAGCTGATCTTCCATTTATCTAGGAGGGATTATCTCTTAATCTCTACCTTAGTTTTCTAACTTTCCCTAGGGTGGAAAAGGTCATGGCCCATGTAAGCATTCCTTTCACACTGCATCTCTGTCAGGCATATCAATTCACAGAGGATGAATACCTGTGACCACAAGAATCTTCCACTGTGGGATCAAATAAGATTAGCGAGGTTAGTGTTTATGTGAGGGATAATAGGATTCTTAGCATTTCTTCTTCATCTTCTCCATACAACAAATGTATGTTATTCCCATATACTCTAATAAAAGAGTAATATTGAAATTAACTGTCTTTCCAGGATGCCTAAGCCACGCCCACCAGCCAAGCCATACCCACCAGCCAATCAGAGAGGCTGTATGCAAATTAACTCAGCCAAGATGGAGGCCAGCAGCCATGGAGGCAGAGTGGGCAGGGTGGGCAGGGTGGGCGAGGCGGGCTTGGCCAGCCTACATACTGCCATCAGCCCCTCACCCAGGCTGGCCAGGCACACCAGCAGGTGGAAATCCCCCGAGGGACCCCAGACTGAGAGGGCATAGGCCAGGCTGAGAGACCTCCCGGGAGTGCACAAATTATTGTGCACCGGGCTCCTAGTTTTTAAATAAAAAGTACATGGGTAATACTGGATAGTATAGTTTTACCATATAAGTGGGCCACAGAGAGTTGTAATGGCTATTCAAAAATTACAGAACTTGTTTTGGAAAAATATCAACAACTATCCCCAAAGATCACAATCATCAAAAATCTGGATATATTGCCCTAACCGGTTTGGCTCGGTGGATAGAGCATTGGCCTGTGGACTGAAAGGTCCCAGGTTCGATTCTGGTCAAAGGCATGTATCTTGGTTGTGGCACATTCCAAGTAGGGAGTGTACAAGAGGCAGCTGATGGATGAGTCTCTCTCATCAATGTTTCTGTCTATCCCTCTCCCTTCCTCTCTGTAAAAAACAAAAATCAATAAAATATATTTAAAAAAAAAGAAAAAAAATCTGGATATATTAATATTTAACTAGAATAGCCAGCAAAGGTGGTAGCTAGTTTGCAAAGATAGGACAAAACACCTCCACTCATCTCTTCCTCCTCCAGTCCTCCCTTGAGGAGGTGGAGGTTTGGCCCTTCCCCTTGATCTGGGCTGGACTTGTCCTGCTTTGACCACCAGAAAGTGCAGAAAGAGATGCTCCAGGACTTGCGAATCACAGAATTTAAAAGGTTTTCCTTGCAACTTTCCCTCGTTTTACTGAGAGCACAGATGTCAACATGAACAAAGTATAAGCAGGTCTGCTGAAAAGAGGAAGTCTATGCAGAGGAGCAACAGGAAGCCAGACATCCAGTCACAGCCGCCATTTGGATGCAATTGTATGAAGATTCCAAGAAAGACCAGTAGAGAAAGTGCATCTCCGGTCGGCAGCCACCCTCAGAATCTGAGCTACAACAAAATACAGTTTTAAGACACTGTATCTTGGGTAGTTTGTCACACGGCTGTAGGTATTATAAACAATAAGAATCCCCTAAATGTTATCTCTTCTCGAATGTATTGAATTTTAAGTTTATTTGTTTTTCAATCAAACAAATGAACAAATCTACTCTGTGGAGGCTTTTAGTAGCAATTACTTTTTAATAGGCTCCTAACTTTTTACCTCATAAGTGACATGGCATCCACCTAATGCATATCACATGAAAAATCTCGTTCCCTGTGCACGATGACAAAATAGACTACAATATCCCCTTTTCCTCAGGGCAGATGATGCAACTAAGTACCCATCCACTCCAGTTACTCCTGTTGCTATCAAACAAGGCCACATAGTAAACCAGTGCAGTGACAAAGACAGCCAAGATGACATTCGCCCGTTTAAACTGTGTTGGAATTAAGGTGATGATATTGTATAGTTGCACTTTGTGAAGATTTAAGTCACACAAATCTGAGCCAGTATGATGCTAAATACCAAGTCTCAGTCTGTGATACAAATCCCACAAATAGATATAACTCTTAAGAATAGCATGATTTCATTGGTTAAGGGCCATAATCTAAAACTGAGTTTACATTATTCCTACTTGATAGAGGTACATTAGCTAGTGAACAGGAAAACCTACTATCCTCAGAAAAAATGATCCAGAATTATCTGTATTTTCAATCGTGCAGGCTGAGCGGAGTAAGATTTCTTATACAAAATGTCACTGCCTTGAATATCTCAAGCTATGTTGCCTAAGATGAAAGTGGAGATGATGAAGAGGAGAGGTAGCTTTCCACACTTTAAAAAAAACAAAAACCTTAAGAGTTCATTGTCTGCAGAAGCACAGTATAAATGTTTGAAAGCTTTTCTTGGAATCAGGAGATCTGACTGGACTCTTAACCTTGATCTGCTACTTACCGGATGAGTGATGTCAAATACCTTACTTAGCCTCTCTGTAAGTACTTTAATGATAGGATCCATTTATTCTATTTCCATTCATTTGTTCATTCACTCACCAGTGAACATTTTTGAGTGTCTACAGTGAGCTAGGCACTACATAATGAGAGTACAAACATAAATGCATCATGATTGTTGGTACATTAGGGCTGATAGCACCTTATAGAGAACAGAATTGTGTGGAGTAAGCTAAAGAGTATAATTTAGATCTAAAACTTTGTAATTTTGATTCCTTTGGATGTTTCAACATAAACTGAAATTCAAAATGAAAAGACAAGCTACACGTTCATTTTATTTCTGTTAGAACCATGAAGCTATCAAGAGATCAGCACAGTTCCGAAAGACTGCTTGCTTTGCATAAGGGTATTCCTGAATAGCTCCATGAGATACAATATAACCACTGTGCAAAGATGTATTTCTCTTACAAAACTCTCTTGACTTATAGAATGGCCTCCACATTGGCGTTAAAACCTGAATAGATGAATTGGAACACTTAAATAACATCAAAATTTCTCATATTTCCCCTTTATATGCCAGAAAATTCGTTTCCATTCTTTTTATGAAATCTAAAGGGAAAAAAATGTCTTGGGGATTTTTGAGAGGTGGGAAGAACCTTGGAGAGAACTTGCCTTATTTTTTGGGGGTTTTATGAAGTCTGCAGTCTACCTGCTTGGAAAACCTCCAAGAGCTTATTTTAAAAAAGTAAATTCAGAAGCTTCCACAATCTTAGCAAATGAGAACTTTTGTGGAAGGTCTTGAGAGTCTTCATTTTTACAAGCTCCCCAGGTTGGGTTCTTATACACCCTGAAGTTTATGGGTCACACATTCTAATCCTGGCACCGTATTTTTTAAATGAGAAAACTGAGACAATGAGATGGTTAAGTAACTTGCTAAGTAGTCTAATATATTTTTTCCTAAAGTAACAGATCAAGAGAGAATTTTGAATAGTTTCTAGCATGGAAAGAAGAAAAAGAAAAGGGTATAAAAATCAGAGGACATTTTTACAGCCACTTTTTTCAATGTTAAGTTCTATGATGAAAGTATTTATCCTTTCCATCCTCCTTGGAAAATTCCTTCAGCCATTTACTATTCAACTGGAATTTTAAATGCTGTTGACCTGAAGTTGACTTCAAATCATTTGACAAATAAGATTAGTAAAGTCAGAATAACTGTATTCTCTCAGCATGTACCATCTAAGGCTGAGTACATAAGCAAAACAGAGCAGAAGTAAAAACACTTTGGTACACACAAGTGGATATATTTCAAGTCACCTGTCCCATAGATAGTCTGAGTGACAAAGAATGCACTTTTAAAACCATACTAACACTAGCAATTTTAGTTTACAATTATTCATCTTAAGATAGGCTATTCTTCTTCAGAACTGATTATAGAATTGAGGAAAATACTTTGTCTTTAAAACATTAATTTATGAAATCACCATCTACAACAAATAAACTTATTAGGTCCTGTTTTAGTTTGTGCTATCCTTATTTTTGTTAAATAAGGTAACATGCACTTAACTAGGTACACAACTGGTGTTTAATGATTGTCTGAGCCATAAACATGCTTTGTTCAAAGAGATTTTAAGTAGGTACTAAATTTGTGTGAATTAAGTGTTTTTAATATTGCTAATATACTTATTTTTATATTCTTACTGTTCATTTTTGAAGGGCTAGGAATATTTTATAACTACATATGTATATGTTTTACTATCTTGAATCTGTTCCCTTTGAAGAAAATATAATTTAAATGTCTGCTCCTTGTGAAAACAATCTCCTGAGAATATGGTGCCAGTAATTTATGATACCTTCTTCAAGTGGAATGAAGAGAACAAAAACACATTTTAAAATTATTTTGAGGATAGCTGAGAATTGGACAAAGAATGTAGGTGTTAGAGACGTTCTATCTTAATTAGGGTTTCATGCACAGGTGCTGGTAGAAATCAAATTTTATTTGAGGTTGAAATCTTGACAAAGTTTTAACTTGTCAAGAGTTGGAAGTTTATAAATGTGTATATATGGTGAAATTTTATTCAATTAAGCCTCATAATGCTCTAAGTATTTTATTGTTCTGAAAGATCTCTTGAACATGTTGTTTCTCCTGTACCCACAGGCTAATCTTCAAAGTGTACATTCAGTAGCCTACAAATTTGTAATAAAGCCTGTGGCATTTTCTAGTTAAACATACATTATTTCTTATAAAATACAGTTTTTTGTTGAATTTTTTGGAGTATAAAATGGAATTAAGGGCCTTTGATATCTTTTTTTCTTAATTTAAAAATATGAAGAAATCTGACATTAAGGAAGATTACCAGTGGCAATAAAACTTGAAGTACACTACGATACAGAGGTACCTGTGAGGAGCCGATGTAATGATCTGATATACTCAGCCTGTGTATTCATGAACTGGTAAAGCAATTGATTTGAAATATAGACATGAGTTTTTTTATGTTTTTATGTATTTCTCTGAGGGAAGATCCATATTACACCAATAGGAGTTATGATGACTGTGAAAGGAAATCATACTATAGTCACAGCATAGTGATGAGCCAGCATCACATAACAATGGCTAGAATGCTATGTTAGAGTATACATCCTGGAGTCTGATGGGCTAAATTGAAATCCCAGATTGTCTACTGGTTGAGTGACCTTGGGCACATTCATAGTGTCTAGGTGCCTCAGTTGTGTTATCTGTGAAATGGACACATTAAGAATACCAATCCTTATATGGAGGATTAAGTAAGTTTATGTATGTCAAGTTCAGTATCCACTGATAGTAAGTGGGACATGCCTGTGAGCTACTATTTTATTTATCATATAGAGTAGTTATGGTTCATGAACATGACATTATAGAGATGAATAACAAGTGTCAGTCAGATTAGGAAAAAATGTAAAATTTGAAGGTGGAAAGGAATGTATGTACATTTAGCTAATTAATGGGCTAGCCAACAATGACTCATCTATACTAGTAAAAAGGTAATATACTAATTAGACTGGACATCTTCTGGACAACCTTCTGGACATCCTTCCAAACAAAGTCATAGTGACAGGGCCATGGCAGCAGAGAGCAGTTGGGGGAAAACAGGCCAGCAGGGGGAGAGCAGTTAGAGGGATCAGGCTGGCAGGCAGGTGAGTGGTTAGGAGTCAGGAGTCCTGGATTATGAGAGGGATGTGCAACTGCCGGTTTAGGCCCTATCTCTTTCGGGCAGTCAGATATCCCCTGAGGGGTCCTGGACTGTGAGAGGGTGCAGGCCAGGCTGAGGGACCCCTACCCCCTGTGCACAAATTTTGTGCACCAGGCATCTAGTAAAGTAATAAAGCACTGATTATGGTATTCATAGCTAATCTTGTAGAAATTAACTTATTCAATAAGTATTTACATAATAAATTTTGTATGGCAGGCACTATATTAGATATGAGAAACTTTAAAGTGAGGGTAGCAGGCACTATCCCTAAAAAAAGAACATTCTGCTATATGTCACAGCATAAGTGAGCCTGGATGACATTATGCTAAGTGAAATAAGCCAGTCTCAGAAGGACAAATCCTGCATGTTTTCATTTATATGAGGTATCTAGAATCATCAAACTCATAGAAACAAAGAGAACAGTGATTTTCAGGGCCTGAGTGGAGGGGGAGTTGGGGAGTTGCTTTTCATAGGGCATAAACTTTCAGTTATGCATGATAAGTAAGTTTTAGAGATTTTCTATACAACATTGTTGAACATAGTTCAACACTGCCTTTGCACTTAAATTTATTAATAGGGTAGGTCTCAGTTAAGTGTTCTTACCATAATTTTTAAAAAAGAATTTAAAAAGGAGACATTATTTCTACCCTTTTTAGGCGAACAACCCAGATTTGTATCAATAAAAAAATTAAGCTTAAGTCAAAAACTTTCCTAGTACAGCTAAGGACTGAGATTAACTAGAATCTCCAGCATGTGTTCAGCATATAGAATGTTTACTGAAGTTACTTATTACTGCATCTTTTTCTAAATATGCTGGAATCTCAATGAATGTGGCACAAATTTACATGAACATATCACCCAATTGATTTAGAAGAGTTATCTAAATTAATAAAAGTGGAATAGTAAAATTAACCATTTCTTCGGGACGCCCAACAGCCAATCAGAGTGGCTGTATGCAAATTAACCCAGCCAACATGGCGGCTGCCACTCACTTGAGTAAACGGCAGCGTCCATTGCAGCAGGAGCGAAAGTAAAACTGCGTGTGCTCCAGCTTGCTTAGCCTTGACGGAAAGCAAAGCACACATTTGCAACATAATAACAATCATAGAATCCTTGGAGCTGAAGTGGGGCCTGAGTCTAAGAGTAACAACATTGTTTCATTATAGACGCCGTGAGGTGAGGCAGAGAGGAGGCTTCGTTTACTAGGAGGCCTCGCCTTAAAGGAACAGCATCAATTATATAAGATAAACAAACCCCAGCAACCTGTGTCCAGCCAGCCTTGGTGGGACATTAGGTCAATGGGAGCTGTGGGCAGCCTTAAAGCCTGAAAGCGCCAATCAGCCTGTCACCTATGCTGGCCACAACCCAGTGAGGTGAGGGATGTTCCTGGGGGGCTTGGCCAGCCTACACACAGCCATCAGCCCCTCACCCAGGCTGGTCAGGCACGCCAGCAGGTGGACATCCCCAGAGGGTTCCCAGACTGTGAGAGGGCACAGGCTCGGCTGAGGGACCTCCCGAGTGCACAGAGCGGCTGCAGGGTGGAACAGTGCAGGACCCAGGACCCATGAGTGGGAAAGAGGCAGCAGGGTTGGAGGGCAGCGGGAAGCAGGTAAGAGGTGGCAGGGGGTCGGCGGCCTGTTTGGTGGGCTTTCCAGGCCCTTGGAGGGGCACTGGGGAGCGGGAAAGAGGCAGCGGGGGGGGTCAGCGGCCTGCTTGGCGGCTGCCCAGGCCCTTTGCGGGGCACCGGGAAGTAGGAAAGGAAGGCAGCAGGGGATGGGTGAGGGGGAAAGAGTCGGCGGCCTGCTTGGCGGCTTCCCAGGTCCCTTCCGGGGATCAGGGAGCAGGAAAAGGCTGGCCTGACCACGAGGCGAGGTTTTCCCTGCTTCCTGGTGGCTGGAGGAAGATGGGCAGTAGGCAAGCTTGGGAGGCAGGCCGCACCCAGCCCTGGTCACAGCTCAAAAAAGAGAACAACATGCAGAGAAGGGCAAGAGTCTGAGAGATCAACATAGAGGGGGTGCCTGTTCCAAGCCTCCACGGTGTGCCTGGGGGCAGGTCCCCAGCAGGTAGACACACACAGGAGGACTGCTCTGAGCCTCAGATGCAGCTTGGGCAGGTCCCCAATGGCCACACACACACACACACACACACACACACACACACACACACAAAAGGCGCCTGGCAGACTGGGGCCATCATAGGACATCCACTGAGGGGTCCCAGACTGTGAGAGGGCACAGGCCGGACTGAGGGACTCCTTCCACCTCGAGTGCACAAATTTTTGTGCACCGGGCCCCTAGTAGAAGAATAAAATGTTTGGGCAAAGTATGGATTTAGTCAATTAAAAATTGATAAACAAACCTAAAAAATATTATCAAATGTATATAATATTACTTTATTTTCATTCTAACTCTAAAATGATATCTAATTTTTTATATATTTTTATGTAGCAAAATTGGATATACAATTATGATCGTCCCAATCATTTATATAGAACAAAACAATCAAGCTGTATTAGTGCATATTTTACATTTTGTGCACTGAAAAGAAAAAGCCAACAGACAGTAACCTTAACTGACAGAAATGACAAAATGGAAGCTGGAACCATCAAAGTAGATCAGTAAGACAATAGAAGAATTGGTTTCTTTGTTGGCTCTTGTTCAGTTTTTAGATTGTGAGTCTGGCGGAGACTGTTCTCATCCATTATCCAGGTATTCCCTTATATTTCGGAGACCCCATATGACTGGCTGAGTGAAGGTGATGATTTATTTCCAAATTTTTGAAGGGAAGAGAAATGTTGGTGCACTTGTTATTCATCTCTATAATGTCTGGTTTAAAGCAGCCAAGAATGTGCAGGTCTCTTCACCTCATTCTTTTTCCTCCTCTGTAAAGCTGGGAACAATTGGAAGAAAGAAGAATTATAGGACAGAAACAACCTGGATTCTTTAGTCGTCACTTAGAACAAAGTTCTTGTAGAATAGCCACCTGAGTCACAGTAGGTGTGATGTAAATGAGAAATAAAGCTTTTGTGATGAACCTCAATAATTGTGTGTGTGTGTGTGTGTGTGTGTGTGTGTGTGTGTGTGTGTGTGTGGAGGGGGGAGCTGGAGGAGAGGGAGGAGGAGGTGTTTGTTGCAAAAGTTGGCATCCCTTGATTAAAAATGGGGTTATTATCATCTATTTTAGTCCAAATCTCAGGATTTCTCTGGAAAACGTTTTATTTCTTGCTGATTATAATTGCTCTCCTAGCCTTTATCTTACTTCTGCTGTATCATTTCCTTATTACATTTTTATTAAACAGCAGGCATGCCCTGGTCATCTATTCTAGATGATTGATGTTGTGTAGCTCCCTCCCCACACAAATTTCCCTGCTCTTTCTCATAAGCCCCAGGAAGAAATGGAACTATAATGACATCATACATGGCTTTATTTCACTCTTTAGCTACAGAGTTTAGCATTCTGCCATTTGGAATTTTTTGATTTATATATGTGCTCTGAAAACAAATAGTACTTCCATTTATGTTCTTCCCCCCAAATGCCAAAAGATAAGAAATGAATTCTTCCTTGCCAATGCAATCTAAAATAATATCTAGTCTAACACATCGAATGCCATGATCATTATAATATTTTTTGTAATTGATTCCAGCAGCTACACAGAGATTTTCCATCTTGACCTTGGTATGACCGTAGGAAAAGCTCTAACCATCTGGAGTATGGGGATCACATGCTTTTGAAGCAAATTTCAACCAGAGGCAAAGTTTCAACCAGACATAAAGATAATAGGTCTTTCAAAATGGGTGGAAAATACTTTTCTGGAATAGTGTAGTAAGCACAACAAAAATCTATTTCTCCATAAGAACTATGAGAAAGCTATCAATATTTGTTAAAAATCTTTCTATATAATAAAATCCTAGGTGGTGTCACCTCCTCGTGTGATGCCCTCACAAGATGGCTGCTACAAGATAGCAGCATGCACAGCTGAGGCAGGGGCTAGTGGCCACTCCACACGGTGAGGCCTGGGGGGTCCCCATGGCTCTGCACAGTGTGAAGGAGGCTGGTCCTAGTGGAGGAGGTGGGTCATGGCAGGCGAGGGCAATCAGGCCAGCAGGGGAGGGCAGTTGGGAGTGATCAGGCTGGCAGGAAAGAGTGGTTGGGGGCAATCAGGCCCCAGCAGGGGAGTGGTTAGGGGGCGATCAGGCTGACAGGCAGAAGCAGTTATGGGCAATCAGGCAGGCAGGCAGGTGAGTGGCTAGGAACCAGCAGTCCTGGATTGTGAGAGGGATGTCCGACTGCTGATTTAGGCCCAATCTCTGCGGTACATCCCCCAAGGGGTCCCAAATAGGAAAGGGTGCAGGCTGGGTTGAGGGACATCTCCCTGTGTATGAATTTCATGCACCGGGCCTCTAGTCTTTTTATAACTATGGAAATTAACCAAAGGCTTGTAACAATGTGAAGAGATTTTTTTTTTTTTACTCTAGAAAAATGGCAGCATCTAAGTTGAAATTAGTGAGCTTTCCAGTTTTTAACTTGCCCTCTTCTAGCTCCACAGTAACTTTGAAAACCAGCAGCCTCATGATTATGATAGTTGTTAAACCATTGATTGGCTGCCTCCTGCATGCATCCTACTGGGGATCTAGGCTGCAACCTAGCATTGCCCTGTCCAGGAATTAAACATAGACCTCCAGGTTCATAGGTTGAAGCTCAACCACTGAGCAACACCAGCTGGGCTCCATTACTTTCTCATTAATAACTCCTACCTACTAAAATTGTCAAATTGTATCATCCTTAATTTTTATTCCATTGATCTATATGTTGTTCTTGTGCCAGTACCAGGCAGTTTTGAGAACAGGGGCTTTGTAATACAGCTTGATATCTGGTATTGAGATCCCACCTATTTTTTTCTTCTTTCTCAGGATTCATGTGGCTATTCAGGGTCTTTTTTTATTACAAATGAATTTCTGGAGAGTTTGTTCTAGGTCTGTGAAATATGCCGTTGGTATTTTGATGGGGAGTGCAGTGAATTTATAGATTGCTTTGGGTAGTATGGACATTTTAATGGTATTGATTCTACCAATCCATGAACATGATATGTTCTTCCATTTGTTTGTCTTCTTTTATATATTTTTTTCAATCTCCTGTAGTTTTCTGAGCAGAGGTCTTTTACCTCTTTAGTTAAGTTTATTCCTAGGTATCTTAATTTTTGTGGTGTGATGGTAAATGGAATTTTTTTTTAGTCTTTCTGTAAGTTCACTATTGGTGAACAGAAATGCCATGGATTTCTTGGCATTAATTTTGTATCCTGCAACATTGCTGAATTCATTTATTAAGTCTAATAGTTTTTTTGATGGAGTCTTTAGGGTTTTTTATGTACAATATCATGTCATCTGCGAATAAGGACAGTTTTACTTCTTCTTTTCCAATTTGGATGCCTTTTATTTCTTCTTCTTGTCTAATCACGATGGCTAATACTTCCAGTACTATGTTGAACAGGAGTGGTGAGAGTGGGCAACCCTGTCTTGTTCCTGTTCTAAGGGAAATGGTTTTAGTTTTTGCCCATTGAGTATGATGTTGGCTGTGGGTTTGTCATATATGGCTTTTATTATGCTGAGGTATGATCCTTCTATTCCCACCTTGCTGAGAGTTTTTATCAAAAATCATTGTTGGATTTTGTCAAATGCCTTTTCTGCATCAATTGATATGACTGTGTGTTTTTTTTCTCTCAATTTGTTTATGTGATGTATCATGTTTATTGATTTGCGGTTGTTGTACCATCCTTGTATCCCTGGGATAAATCCTACTTGGTCATGGTGTATGATCTTTCTGATATACTGCAGGATCCAATTTGCTAAGATTTTGTTGAGGATTTTGGCACCTATGTTCATGAGGGATATTGGCCTGTAATTCTCTTTCATTGTGTTGTCTTTATCTGGTTTTGGTATCAGGGTAATGCTGGCTTCATAGAAAGAGCTTGGAAGTGTTCCTTCCTATTGAATAGGTAAAATTAGTTACAAGATATTACCAAAGTCAGGTAACCTTTTCTTATAACTTCCCATCTTCACTAAGACTGCAAATCATCCACAAGAGAAATTCTCAGAAATTTGGGTCTATACTTCTCTAATTGCATAGAACATATTTTATGCTTGCAGATATTTTAACTTAAGACAGCCTGCAGTTCTTCTTGCCAACTTGAAAATTGTTTCACACATTTTAGAGCAGTTGGTATGATAATGAGGCAGTTTTTATGTAAATTAGTGATCTTCTTAATCAATTTTTAACTGCAAAATTTAAATTTTTCTAAATTTTAAGTAAATTATGTTTTAAATGGCAAAATGCTTTATCAAATCTCTTTATTTGGCCTATTTTCCATTCTATTAAGTCTCTAGTTTTAAGAGATATTTCTTAAAAGGAAAAAAAAAGTTCTAGAACAACAGTTTTTAAAGATGTGATATAATGAAAGGTACATTTTACTTCTCCTTTAGTACTGTTATAGATGATATTTTTAGTAATGAAATATAGTGAAGTTGATAAAAAACTTTAAATATATTTACATCAATCATTTCTTTAGAAAGACAAATGACTTTTGGTTCTGCAGCTAATTATTCATTTAAATTGCCTGAGCCAACTTTTTTTTTCATATTACAAACTAAGCAAATATAAAATGTATTCAGTTATTTACAGAGTGTAAGTTACTTTATTATTATTTCATGAATGCTCATTTTTCCTAGATAAAGGAAAATACAAATTACTGATGGGCTTACCGTTCTGCAACTGTATTTATTTATATATGGACCTACTTTCCCAATTTTGTGCCTTGTAGTATAGTAGTGTTCTCAAGATAAAAAGAAAAATTCTACTTAACCACCACTAAAATGGGAGTAAAGTTTAGAGCTATATTTATATTTAATCTGAACAGTATGCATGCCTATGTAAAAACCACAATTGGTTGTACTTTTGAATTTAGTTATTTCTAAAGACACCAGAGAAAACTTTTGAATTAAAAGATTCAAATATAAAGCAAGATTTATCTATGACTCAATATCATAAATATTTCGAAGACCTATTGAGTATATTGTGAAACACTAATAATCTAAGTTAAAGGATAAAGGAACATTTTTATCCTCATCAATTTGAACAATTAAATGAATCTTAAATATTCAATATTGAGGTTTTTAAAATGATCATGGATTGGCTTTTATATTTTTAAAAATCTTTATTGTTGAAAGTATTACATATGTCCTTCTGTTTCCTCCATTAACCTCTTCTAGTGTGTCCCTGTCCCCTCCCCAAGCCTTTACCACCCTATCGTCTGTGTCCATGGGTTACGCATATATGCACACAAGATTTTGGTTGATCTCTTCCCATCCATCTCCCCTTCCCTGAGATCCCAGTTTGTACCACGCTTCTATGTCTCTGGATCTATTTTATTCATCAGTTTATTTTGTTCATTAGATTTGACATGAGTGAGATCATGTGATACTCCTCTTTCTCTAAGTTGGTTATTTTACTTAGCATAATACACTCCAGGTCCCTCCATGCTGTCTCAAAAGGTAAGAGCCTTCTTTTTTACTGCTGCATAGTATTCTATAGTGTAAATGTACCACAATTTTTTTATCCACCCCTCTATTGATAGGCCCCTCGGCTGTTTCCAAATCTTAGCTATTGAAAATTGTGCTCCCACGAACATAGGGGTGCATACATTCTTTCTGACTGGTGTTTCTGGTATCTTAGGATACATTCCTAGAAGTGGAATCACTGGGTCAAATGGCAGTTTTATATTTAATCTTTTGAGGAAACTCCATACTGTTTCCACAGTGGCTGCACCAGCTTGCATTCCCATCAGCGGTATATTAGGGTTCCCTTTTCTCTACATCCTCTCCAGCACTTGTCATTTGATAAGGAGTTAATATCCAAAATACATAAGGTATTCATACAACTCAATAAAAGGAAGACAAGCAATCCAATTTAAAAAAATGGGCAAGGGAACTAAATAGACATTTTTCCAAACTGGACATACAGATAGCCAAGAAACATGAAAAAATGCTCAAAGTCACTGATCCTCAGAGATGCAAATTAAAAGCACAATGAGGTATCACTTTAGACCTGTCAGAATGGCTACCATCAATAAATCAACAAATGACAAGTTCTGTGAGGATGTGAAGAAAAGGAAACCCTGAAAAGGAATATATATATATATATATATATATATATATATATATATATATATATATATATTTAAATCTCCATTTTTCTGAATTTGGTGTTACATCTTTGGGAATTTTTTAAATAATATTGTCATTTTGAAAAATTTGGTGCTTAAAAGTAGATACCAAATTCAGAAAGTGATTTAGAGAAGGGCAGACTATTTTTTTTTTTTTACAGTATGTAACAGATACCTCTGACTGTGTGAACTTAGACAACCAAAGTCTCAGTGTTTTGTTTTGCAATGTGTGGCTAATAACTGTACCTACATCATAGGGTTGGTGTAAGGATTAAGAAAAATAATGCATCAAATTATTCCACAAATTGCAAATACAGTGTGGCCAAAAGGACCAGTCTTTTTTTCCTTGCAGGTTGAAATCTTCCAAGTTCTGCTCTTCCCCTGTGTGTGCTGCCTCCTCCCCTTCCCACACCAAAACCATGTGGTCATTTTCCTACTCAGTGATGAGAAAACACTCAATACTCATTAGCTAAAATATAGTAATTGATCATTAAAAATTTTAAAGGCCTTTATTGTTAAAATTTGCAAATGGATATTTTGAATCTTTGTGACAGATTGTCAGACTCACCACTTGAGATTTCCCCCTCTCCCCCCAGTCTTATTTTCAAAGGAGTCTAGCCCTTGTGTTAATTCTCCATTTTCCTACTGTTAAAGTCTATACCTTCACAAGATAGCACGAAAAAAATGAACTCTGAAGCCTGTGGATTTGGTCTAAATCTCCATTCTGTCATTGATCTAGCTGTGTGATGCTTTGCATTTTTTTCACAAGTATGACCTCTGTATAATGTCTAGATTAGGAAATCCATCTCATTAATTAATTGAAAAGATTAAATAAGCCATTTTAAAGCCCTAGGTACTTAGTGCAAAACTAAATAGCTATTTTCCTTATTCCCCCTCATTGGCATCAGGACATAAATTAGTACTGGACATGTTTGATGATACCACTCCCCAAATACTTTGTGACTTGGTGCTTTGTATATGCATTTGAGATAAGTGTCAAACATCAGTGTAAAAGAGTGAGGAGGGAATACTTGTAGGCAAGTACTAGTAAGCCTTCTTCTTACTTTAAACCATTCCTACAAGATGCAAAAAACTTTGTTTTCCATAATTCTACTTATTTTCTTAACTAGAGGCCCTGTGCACAAAAATTTGTGCACTCAGGGGGTCTCTCAGCCCGGCCTGTGCCCTTTCACAGTATGGGACCCCTTGGGGGATGTCCACCTGCTGGCTTAGGCCTGCTCTCCAGAGATCAGGCCTAAGCTGGCAGTCAGACATCCCTCTGGCAGCCCGGGAGACCTCGAGGGATGTCCACTTGCCAGCAGGGAGCAGGCCTAAGCTGCAGTTGGACATCCTTAGCACTGCTGGGGAGGCAGGAAAGGCTCCCACCACCACTGCTGTACTGGCAGCCATCAGCCTGGCTTGTGGCTGAGCAGAGCTCCCCTTGTGGGAGCTGATCACCAGGGGGCAGCTCCTGCATTGAGCGTCTGCCCCCTGGTGGTCAGTGTGTGTCATAGTGACCCGTCATTCCCAGTAGTTCTGCTGTTAGGGTCAATTTGCATATTACCCTTTTATTATATAGGATAGAGGCCTGGTGCATGGGTGGGGGCTGGCTGGTTTGTCCTGAAGGGTGTCCCAGATCAGGGTGGGGTCCCAGCTTGGGTGCCTGGTGAGGGGCTGAGGGCCATTTTCAGGCTGGCCACATCCCCTTTAGAGAGGGGGTCTTGCTGGGGTGCCTGGCCAGCCTGGGGAGTGGCTGATGGCTGTTTGTAGGCTGGCCACAGCCCCTTCAGGGTGGGGGTCCCTGCTGGGGTGCCTGGCCAGCCTGGAGAGTGGCTGATGCCTGTTTTCAGGCTGGCTACAGCCCTCCAGCAGGGACTCTCACCCCGTGAGGGTGGGGACATCCTGGGTGAGGGGCTTATGGCTGTTTGCAGGCTGGCCACAGCTCCCCGTGAACCAAGCTCCCAGTGAGGCTGGCTGGAAGCAGGTATCTGGGGTTTATTTACCTTCTATAATTGAAACTTTGTTGCCTTGAGCGGAGGCTACAGCTGGTCTAGGCAAGTGTCAAGCTTGGCTTCCTCCATCACTGGGGCAATCAAGGCTCCTGTTTGCTAGAGCTTCATGGCTTCTGTAATTGAAACTTGTTGCCTTGAGTCAAGGCCACACCCTGCCTAGGCAGGCAGCTTCTTCCATCACCTGGGCAAGCAAGCCTCCTGCTTGCTCTAGCTCCAGTGGCTGCCACCTTGCTTGGGTTAATTTGCATATGGTCTCTCTGATTGGCTGATGGGCGTGGCTTGGGATGCAGTGGAGTGACACAATTAGCATATTACTCTTTTATTAGATTAGATTCTCAGTTGTTATTGGTATTATTTCACTATATCTCAATTTCAATATATACAAATTATATGTATGAACACAATATTTACCTGTCACCAATATGTGAAGTAAAAAGCAAATCGTGCATGATATTCTGTTAAGAGGTTTATTTCAACTGTTATTTTATTCCTGTGGGGCAGTAATCAGGGTATTTTTTACACTTGGCAAGGCAGGGGCATCCAGGGGATCAAATCAAATTTAATAATAATAATGAAAAACTATTTTAAAGAGACTGAGAAAAAGCACTCTTGGCTGCCTTAAAAACTAAGGATTAGTAGCAATGTTCTGACCTAAAATTTAGGTCTTGTGATTTCTTTCCAGGATATTTTTTTTAATGCATGAAAAACCTGTCTGAAAAGGGTTTATTATTGAATTCATTCATAACTGGATATGCACTGTTAAAATCTGTGGGATTCTTGGAAGGCCTGGAAGTGCACAGAGGTATTTTTATTAATCATTTGGAAGCGAAAAATATCCTTTACCAAGTCACCAAACCTTTCTGCTATAATATGTTTAAGGTTCACTGACATTTATTTCAAATTTCAAAAATTTCAAGGATATGAAATGTAATCTCTGGAGCATAAGCCATGTTTAGGGGAAGATTCATGCATTTTCAGAAGGAGGCTAAGCTTTGTGCACAGGGACGTATATTTTAGGAATTCTCCACCTGGCTTAATTATGACTATGTCTTGATTGCCAGAAGAGGCAAGTCAGCCTTCACCTGGTAATGAGACTCCTTGGAGAAGAGTTGGAAGCCAAGGGACCATGTAGGGGGAGGCTCAGCGCCAGAAACAGCCTCACCTCACGTGGCCAGCAGCCCTGAGTGCTCTCAGGCCACGGCTTGCTGGCAGAAGCCCAGAGTGCTTTTCTCCGGCCAGAGAAATAATGTAATGTAATGTATGTAAATAAACGGCGTGGAGAGAAAGCTAGGGAAATAATAAAAAAAAATAAAAGGCTCCTTGAGTCACCCACTTCTAGTCCCATTACCGCCGCTCAGAGAATGTTCAGACGCTGAGAGGTCAGACCATTTCCATTGTCACCCTCGCTGAGACTGAGGTGTGGGGTGCGGGGCGAGCAACTGGTGTCTATCCTTTCGGAGCGGGTTGGGGAGCACCGGGCGGCCCGCGGAGGGGTGGGGGATGCCTTGTTTAGCTTTGGGGCGGGCTCCCGCGTCCATCCAGCCCTGCCGGGTCCAGCCTGCGCTTGGGGAGGATGGCCGGGCAGCCGCAGCGGCCTCTGCGTCAAGGGGAGGTGGGGCGGGGAGGGGCGGTGCACGGCCCGGGGCTCTGGTTCCCCCATCCCCCTCCCCCTCCCGCAGCCTCCCCTCTCCCCGAAGCCCGTCCTCACACCTCACACTCGGGTCTCTCTCTCTCTCTCTCTCTCTCTCTCTCTCTCTCTCTCTCTCTCTCTCTTCTCTCTCTCTATCTCTATCTCTTATCTCTCTATCTCTATCTCTATTTCTCTTACACACACTCGCCACGCGCGCCGCATCTCGTGCGCCTTCCCAGCCCCGCGCAGGCCCTGCGAGTCCCTAGGAGCCAGCCCTCTGGGCTGCGACCCCTCGACCCGCCCCAGGGCCCGCCCTTGGCAGGCAGCCGCTGCTCGCCGGACTGCTCCTTCCCAGCCGCCCTCGCAACCACCGGGCCCCGACCCGTCGGCACCGCCGCTCCTGCCGGACGAGGAAGCGGCCAGAGGAGCCGGTTGGATCCGCTAACGGTAAAGCCCGCTCCCGCCGCCGGGGGCTCGGTTGACTAGGGTGGGGCTCGCCGGCAGCCACCCTGGGAGCCCGGGGACGCGGGCGGGAGGGAATGGATGCCGACCCCGGGAAGGCTGTGTGTCCCTCGGTGAGGGCGGGGAGGGAGACTCCCGAACGCTGGGCTCTGCGGGAAATCACCCCCCGGCTCTGCGCCCCGCAGCCCAGCCGAGCGCCAGGGGAGTGGAGGCGAGAAGCCCAAGGAGCGGGGAAGCACATGGGTCGAAACGTGCCGCCCTCCTTTCCTTCTCGTGATAGAAACTGCCCAGGGCCTCCCCGAGGGACTGCTCCATTCCGAGTCAAATCCGGGTGGGCTGAGGGTGGGGTCCCGGAGGAAAGCTGGGATGGTGGCGGGGAGAAAGGCGCTCCCTAGTTCTGGGTGCGTTGGAAAGCCATCCCTCGTGTGCGAGCGGCGAGGCGCGGGGAGGGGCAGCCTCCTTCCTCGCTCGCCCCGCTTGCCTTTGCTACCGCTCGAGGCGACCGCCCAAGACTGTGGGTTTTCCCTGGAGCCCAACTGCCTTTTGCCCGGAGCGCGCTGCGATCCGCCTTCCCAAAGCGAGCCTCTCCCCGAGCCGGGCGCGCAGCACCTCGGACAGCACCGCCCGGCCCGGGGCCCCTGCGCTCCCGCCACGGGAACTGGAGAGTGTGGCCCTGAGGGTGGTGATGGCCGGGATTTCAAGGAGATGATGTGGGGACCTGGAAACCCAGACCATTTCTGCGCTTCGTTCCCAGGGCTGCTCTGCGAGTGGCCTGGACAGAGGGCAGTTCTGAGTTCAGGAGAGCCTTCCATGAAGGTTCTCCAACCAGCCTTACACTTAGGAACGAGTGAATGAGGTGTCTCGGAGACAGTGGTCTCCCTCTGGGTCGCAGAGGCCTCGGGGCCAGAATGAGTCCCTTTTAAGCAGGGAAGCGGCTTTTGCGCGCGCCTTGGCGGGGAACGAAGCCCCAGGTTCGCGCTCTCAGTTGCCCTCCTCTTTCCTGCCCCTCGCGCGCGCGCGCGCGCGCACGTGGGGAGAGGCTGGAGCGAGTGGGGGGAGCGGCCCACACTTGGGCGCGGCGACGTCACAGTGTTTGGGTGCTTATGCAAATGACTGCGACCGTTTCTCCCGCTCCGGCCGTTTTCCTTCCAGAGGTCTCAAAGGTAGACCCAGTCGTTAGTCTGCACCATTTGTGTGGTTCCCCATGCATTAAGCGAGAGGACTGAGGGCTTTGCTTTATGTACTTCGCTTGGGTTCCTGGTCACCCGGTGTTTAAAGCTGTTGTACAGCGTTGCATGCCTGGTTGCTCAGGAAACACCATCCTCTCTGACAAAGCGGCCCCGCCCAGGTCCTGATCCCGCCAGGCCCCATGCTGCCAGAACTTGGATACAGACTTACTTGTCTTGAGAGCCTAGCACTGGGCTTGACTTGCAACAGGCTCTTAAACTAGGGCTTGGCGCCTGGATTTTCCCTGAAGAGTACGTGCATTGCTCTCAGGAAGTTCAGCGTATTGGACCGTTAGGGTCGTTGATTTCATATTTGTGAGCGCGAGTGCCATTTTTACCCACGTGTATCTTTGTTGCAATATGTTATCCCACCAAATTTCAAATTGAATTCATTGATGAGTTTTCTCCAAATGAAGCATCCAGTATATTCCTTTTTTCTCCAGAAAGACAGAAAACAACTGTTTTGAAAGGAAGACAGGGTGTTTGTTGACACTTCTCTTTCTGATTGCAGTTGTGTACCTGATTCAGGAATTGCTTCATTCTTCCAACTAGTGGCCCAGTGTATGAAATTCCTGGAGGGTGGGGGTGGGGATGGTTCCCTCAGCCCAGCCCACACCCTCTCCAATCAGGAATCCCTTGGGGGATGTCCCACTCCCACTGCCAGTTTAGAACCAATCCCTCTCCTAATCTGGGACCACTGGCTCCTAACCACTCACCTGCCTGCCTGCTCGCCCCTAACTGCCTCTGCCTGCCTGTCTGATTGCCCCTAACCCCTCTTGCCTGCCTGTCTGATTTCCCCTAACCTTCCTGCCTGTCTGCCTGATCTCTCCTAAACTCTCTGTCTGTTTGCCTGATTGCTCCTATCTGCTCTCCCATGCCAGTCTCATCATCCCTAACTGCCTCTGCCTCAGCCTCCACCACCATGGCTTTGTCCAGAAGGAAGTTGGATGTCTGGGGGGGGACCCTGTCTAATTAGCATATTACCCTTTTATTAGTATAACTCAAAATATGGTATTTTAATGACATTATGAAAAGTTTTCATACATGTTTCTAGGAAATAAGGGCTCTATTATCCATTTAATAAATAACAAATGCTATCTTAGTCCCTTCAGGCTTCCATAACAAAATACCATGAACTGGGTGGTTTAAAAACAATAGAAATTTAACTTCTTGCAATTCTGGAGGCTGGGAAGTCCAAGACCAAGGCACCAGCACATTCTAGGTGTCTGGTAAGATCCAGATTCCTGGATTATAAATGGTGACTTCTCATTGTGCCCTCACATAGTGGAGGGTCTAAGCGGTTTTTTAATTTTTTTTTAAATTACTTCCTAAAGGTTCAATTTCTTATCACCATGGGATTAGGATTTCAACATTTGAAATTAATGGGGGAAGACAAACATTCAAACCACAGCAAGTAGTAAAGAATTTTTAAATTGGGTAATAGCTATTTGGGAGACCAATAATCAGATGAGATGCCTGACTTTTCAATCATTGAATATTTAAAATAACTTGGAATAATTACTAAAACCTAAAATCTATATTTATAATTATTTATTCAGTGATCACAGTTCAGATTTTACTGTGTGTATGGTAGAAAATATATTTCCTATCAAAAAACAAAACTTGCTTATAAATAGGCAAGCATTTGCATTCTTTAGATCTTGGGTTGTTCTCCAAGTATTTAAAAAACCCTTGCCTTAGAATGATAGACTTAAAATACCTTGGTGATTATCAAAAGCTCTGAAAACTTCTTATATCTATGCATGATTAGATATAACATTTTCCTATTCACAGTAGATTTTAAAATAGTTTTTGAGCAGATGGCTTTATTAACAAAAATCATAGGCATAGTCTGATACATGAAAACATTTAAGGTTATATGGCAGGAATCTTAGATTTATTTCCAATTTTCCCTATAACATAAAACAAGTCCTACTTATTCTTCTAGACATACTTAGTGAATATTTTTAAATAAAAATTTATCTGCTTAAATATTAACTTTGATCAATAGTGATTCTCTCATATTTCTTGGTGAAAAACAAACTTTATATACTAGGATACAGGGTGCTTTTAAGTGCACAATATCACTTGATATAGGATAGAGCTGTTTTCAGTCATAAAGGTCACTTTATTTCTTCGTGATTACTAAGGTATCCTTTCACATAAGATTGATTATTATCTTTGAGTAGAATGCTTACCCTGGGAGCTTTTCATCCATCAGATTGGGAAGGTCAAAAAGATTACTCACTGTACTGAGAGGGCAGAGGGAAACAGGCACTTTACATTGCTGTGGTAGTGCAAATTGAGACAGCTGCTATAAAGGGCAATATTTACCAAAATTATAAAGACATATACCCCCTGATCAAGCAATGCCATTTCTAGAAATTTATTCTACAGATACGCACATGCCAGGTAATACAAAGTTGGTTGCATGAACATTGTAGCAAATGGTCAGAATTGAACAAAATATATGATGTACTCATACCATGAACTGTCATTATACCCTCTTAAAAAAAGAAAAACATGCTAATGAGAGCAAAAGTTTTTGAAGACTTTTTTAGTGAAAAATCAAGATGCAGAATTGTGAATACTGGTATAGTAACAGTTATGTAAAAAGTGAAATAGGTTGGGTAGGTGAGGAAAAAGCACATTAACGTGAACACACCTGTTATTTTCAATATACAAATATCTTTAGAGAACTTTGTTGCCTTAAGGGAAGATATGGGTGGGACTGGATATGCTGGGGGGAAAGGGTGAGAAGATATATTTTTTACCCTATACCCTTTAATACCATATTACATATTCAAAATATAGACTATAAAATTATTCTAATGTGAAAACAATAGCAAATACCCTTGGGAGAATGGTATCCAGGCATCATATTCTGTTAAATGAGATGATTAAGGTAGAAAGGTGAGTATTTTAACTCCATGATTTTATTTTATTGTTTTAAAATACATTTTATTGATTTCTTACAGAGAGGAAGGGAGAGGGATAGAGAGTTAGAAACATCGATGAGAGAGAAACATCAATCAGCTGCCTCCTGCACACTCCCCACTGGGGATGTGCCCGCAACCAAGATACATGCCCTTGCCCGGAATCAAACCCAGGACCCTCCAGTCCGCAGGCCGATGCTCTATCCACTGAGCCAAACTGGTCAGGGCTTAACGCCATGATTTAAAAAAAATTATTGTCTAAAGTTTTACATATGTCTCTTTTTTCCCTGCTTAATTCCATGATTTTAATAGTATATGAAATTACAGGAAAGTTTTCTCTTTCAACATTTTTAGTAATAAACTTACATTAGAGCATCAGACGGGATCTTGTGTGCCTTTCAGTCAGTTTTGTGCAAATGTAACATCTGCATTTTAAAGAATTAAATTTATTGGGGTATCATTGGTCAACAAGTCATATAGGTTTCAGGTGTGGATTTCTATGTTACAAGGTCTGGATATTGCACCGAGTGCCCACCTCCCAAAGTGCAAATGTAACTTCTTGCAAAGTTATACTACAACATTACTATCAGAATGCTGGCATGGTCAGTCAAAGTAAAGAACTGTTCTACCGCTGTAAGGATTCCTCGGTTGCCTCTTTATAACCACAATCATTTTACCCTTTCTCCATCCCCTAACTCCTTAATTCTACGTAGTTATTATTTTGTCTTTTAAAGAATGTTATAAAAATGGAATCATACAATATGCAACCTTATGGAATTAGCTTTTTTCACTCAGCATCATTGTCTGTAGATTGATGCCAGTTGTTGTGTGTATCAGTCGTTCGTTCGTTTGTATTCCTGAGTAGTACCCCATGGTATGGATTTACCAGTTTTCTAAGTATTCACCATTGAATGACATCTGACTCGTTTCCAGCTTAGAGTTATTATAATAAAGCTGCTATTTTCATGTTTTATGGAACATACGTTTTCATGTCTCCAAGATAACTGCCCAGGAGTGCAATTGTTGGGTTAGATAGGATAATGACACGTTTAGTTTTCTTGAGAGCTGCACCATTTTACATTTCCATCACTAATCCATGAGTGATCCGTATCTGTATCTTTGTTAGAAGTTGGTTGTCAGCATATTTTAGCCATTCTGATAGGTGTGTAGTGACATCTCATTGTAGTTTTAATTAGCATTTCCCTAATGGCTAATAATATTGAATGTTTTTTTAGAAATAATGATTGACATAGTTTCTTTGCATCCTTATTAATATTTTTTTCTTTACTAACATTTGGTATTATTATTATTTTTTAATTTTAGCCATACTGATAGATGAGCTATAGTCAATTTTTGGATAAGACCTGTGTTACAAAGTGTAAGTTGTGACTTTGCATTGTCATTTATTAAAAAACTAGTGGCCCGTTGCAGGAAGGTACCTGCAAGAATAGGGCTTCCTGAGCCAGAGCGAAGCAGAGAAGGGAGTGAAGCCCGCCTCAGCTCCCGTCTCTGCCGCCTGAGCTCCCTCCCATCTCTGCTGCCTCAGCTCCCTCCTGTCTCTGCCGCCTCAGCTTCCTCCCGTCTCTGCCATCTTGGCTTCCCCCACCCCCGCTTCTCCCTCCCTTCTTCACCATCTCTGCTGCCTCGGCTCCGTTCCCTTCTCCACAGCTTGGCTTCCTTCTGTAGCATGTGGCTTCCTTCTACGCTGTCTTTAGTCTTCACTCTCCTGTGTATGCAAATTAACCACTATCTTTGATGGTGGTTAATTTGCATACAGTCACTCTGATTGGCTGTTCGTGGCTTGGCTGGTGGGTGTGGCTTGGGTGTCTCATAGTGATGGTTAATTTGCATATTACTCTTTTATTAGAGTAGATATCTTTTTCTCTTTTTAAAAATATTTTTATTGATTTCAGAAAAGAAGGGAGAGGGAGCCCGAGCTAGAAACAGCAATGATGAGAGAGAATCATTTATAGGATGTTTCCTGTACACCCCACACTGGTGATAGAACCCACAACCCAGGCATATGTCTGACTGGGAATTGAACCCTGACCTCCAGATTCATAGGTCAGAGCTCAATCACTAAGCCACACAGGCTGGGCTCTTTCTCTCTTTTTGATTGGCTCTGTGATTCCATTGCGGCAGGAGCGAAAGTGAAGCTGCGCCCGCTCAGCTCAGCTCCGATTAAACTGCCTCTAGCAAAACAGAGCTTTGAAACAATGTAACAATCATAGAATCCTCCGGAGCTGAAGGAAAGAGCAGCTCCGGCCTAACCAGTAAAAGTAACAATTGTGTCATTATAGACGCCGTGAGGTGAGGCAAAGAGGAGGCTTCAGTTAGAAGGCCGCCTTAAAGGAACAGTGTATCAATTATAGAAGATAACCCCAGGCCTTCAAGGAACAGCATCAATTATAGGAGAGAAACCGCAGAAACCTGCGTCCAGCCAGCCTTGCTGGGACGTTGGGTCAATGGGAGCTGTGGGCAGCCTTAAAGCCCTCACCCAGGCTGGTCAGGCACGCCAGCAGGTGGACATCTCCCGAGGGGTCCCAGATTGCGAGAGGGCACAGGCCGGGCTGAGGGACCTCCCGAGTGCACAGAGCGGCTGCAGGGCGGGACAGCGCAGGACCCAGGACCCATCAGTGGGAAAGAGGAGGCAGGGTTGGAGGGCACCGGGAAGCGGGTAAGAGGCGGCAGGGGGGGGGTCTCGGTCTGCTTGGTGGCTGCCCAGACTCTTTGAGGGGCATCGTGGAGCGGGAAAGCAAGGCTGCAGTGGCCGGGGTCCTGCTTGGCAGCTCCCCAGACCCCTTGGCGGCACCG
>PVJC01012122.1:0-40234 GCA_004026665.1 Murina feae | reverse complement strand
TCTCTCTCTCTCTCTCTCTCTCTCTCTCTCTCTCTCTCTCTCTCTCTCTCTCTCTCCCCTTCCTTTTAGAAAGTCACAGAGATGGAAGAAGTGAGCTGTGGTAGAAAAGAGCCAGTTGCGCTGTGTGGGTTCAGCAAACAAGATAAGGAGGCAAAAGAAGGGCCCTTGGAACTTAGGAGAAAGAAAGCAAGGATATATGAGCTTGTGGTAAGGAGAGGGGAAAAGATTCAGGTATGCTTGAGAAAGAGAGAGAAAGAGGGGGGCAGGGGAAGAAAAAGAAAGAGAGCCTCTGCAAGTGACTTATTGAAGAAATGTCTGCAGGAGAGAAACCTGTATGAGAGTAAGACCAGGAAGAAAGAGAAGGGTAAGAAGTTTAGGGATGGTGGGTTAAGTAAGTTTGGGGCTCAACCTCACCCCCGGCCCACTGGGGGTCTGCTGACTTCTCGGCTGCCGATGGAGAGGTGGTCTGAAGGCAATGTTTCTCTGACCCCTGTCGGACCACAGGGCAGGCCCCACTCCTGCTGCTCATGTCTAACTTCCTACTAAACACTAAATGTATTCTATTTTCTCAATAAGTTGAAGTGACAAGAATAACAGCAAGACAGATAAATAAATGCCATCACTAATTAATGAGATAAGTAAAGGAAGATACAATATTTGTTCAAAAGCTTAGGGCAGGAATTCTTGACTTGTCCTTCAAAAAGACATGGATATCTTCAGAAAAACTTATGTGACAACTGGAAATTATATAGGTGGGTGCTTTGACATATGCATACATATTTTTCTAGAAATATAATTATATTAAAACAAGGTTTTATGGCATAAAAAGTTGAATAATCCCTGATGCAGAGTTCGAAAATGACTATAATTATATTAATATGGCACCATCCAATATGAAGTCCTGGCCCCTCCACTTGGCCTAATTTTTATTAATATTTAGCTACAAAGTAAGGGAAATTATTGAAGTCATTGCAAAATAACCTGATTGGAAGATTTCCAGTTCCTCAATTTAACCCCTTGTCACTAATGTTATAATTAAACAGTGCAACAATAATTCAGTATTTAATGTGTAATCTGTCCTGATTTAATATCATGTCCTCATGAGTTCAGTTTATTATTTGTGCTGAGATTTTTCTCTTTGACTATTCATAGAACTGTGGTGCTCTATATCTAGATAGAATAAATATTAGACTGGAGGAAAACCAAGAGCATTTAAATTTTCCCTTTTCTAATTGTAATTAAATTATTTATAAATATTAAAGATGTTTTTCCAGTTTAATGGACAGTGTAATGTAGAGGTTAAGAGTAAGTTATTTAACTTCTCTCTGTTTCTTCATCTCTAAAATGGTAATAACAATAGTAATTTTTCTCATAGGCCTTATGAAATTTCTAGAAGTTAATATCTTAAAAGTGCTTTAAGTATAGCCTAGCACACAGGAGTACTCAATAATTATTACCTACTATCTAATCTAATAAAAGAGTAATATGCTAATTGCATCACTCCACTACATTCCAAGCCATGCCCACAAACAAATCAGAGCAACTATATGCAAATTAACCCAACCAAGATGGCGGCTGGCACCCACAGAGCTACAGCAAACAGGAGGGTTGGTTGCCAGGGTGATGGAGGAAGCCAAGCTTCCCACCTGCCGAGGCCTGCTGTGGCCTCTGCTCAAGGCAGCAAAGTTTTAATTATAGAAAATAAATAAATCCCAGATACCTGCTTCCAGCCAGCCTTGCTGGGAGTTTGGGTTGCTGGGGGCCATGGCCAGCCTGCAAACAGCCATCAGTCCCTCACCCAGGATGGTCCCATCCTCATGGGGTGAGGATCCCTGCTGGGGGCTTGGCAAGCTTCAAACAGCCATCAGCCCCTCACCAAGGTTGTCCAGGCACCCCAGCAGGACCCCCTCCCTAATCTGGGACACCCTTCAGGGCAAACCAGCCGGTCCTCACCCATGCACCAGGCCTCTATCCTATATAATAAAAGGGTAATATGCAAATTGACCCTAGCAGCAGAACAACTGGGAATGACTGGTCACTATGACACACACTGACCACCAGGGGGCAGATGCTCAATGTAGGAGCTGCCCCCTGGTGGTCAGTGCACTCCCATGGGGGGGGGGGGCGGGGAGCTCTGTTCAGTCATGAGCCAGGCTGATAGCTGCCAGTACAGCAGTGGTGGTGGGAGCCTCTCCCGCCTCCTCAGCAGCACTAAGGATGTCCGACTGCAGCTTAGGCCTGCTCCCAGCTGGCAAGTGGACATCTCCTAAGAGCTCCCAGGCTGCCAAAGGGATATCTGATTGCCAGCTTAGGCTTGATCTCCTGGGGAGCAGGTGGACATCCCCTGAGGGTTCCCAGACTGTGAGAGGGCACAAGCGGGCTGAGGGACCCCCCTGAGTGCACAAATTTTTGTGCACCCAGCCTCTAGTCCTATATAATAAAAGGTTAATACACAAATCAACCGACGGAGGAATGACCAGTCACTATGACACGCACTGACCACCAGGGGAAGATGCTAAATGCAGGAGCTTCCCCTTGATACTCAGTGTGCTCCCATAGGGGGAGCACCATTCAGCCAGAAGCCGGGCTCACATCTGGTGAGCGAAGTAGAGGTGACAGGAACCTCTCCCACCTTTGCAGTTGCGCCAAAGACATCCCCTGAGGGCTCCTGGATTGCCTGTGAAATGGTGCTGGCTAGGCTGAGAGCCGCCCCCCCCCCCCCAGTGCATGAATTTCATGCACCAGGCCTCTAGTATATCATAAAATATTCTCAATAAAAGTTACTATGCTGATAATAAAGAAAAGTAATTCCATGAAAATAGCAGGTTGAAGATGGATGATTATCTAAAACACAACCTTTAATTTGTGGAATGGATTACAAAAACCATAGAGCATGAGGAGGCCATTATCAGTGAGGTATTCTTCACTTATCTAGTAAGAGTAAAGCATGCCTTCCTGAAAGATGTTCATTAGCATTGTTATCCTCAGGTGATTATCAGCAAAAGGAACTAACAATAGCCTAAGTAGAGGCACAGAACACTGGAGCTGTCCATATTACTAATGATGACATACTTCTATTGTAAATAGTGATCTTAGATTTGAACACTAATTATAGAGGTGTTTGGTCATCTTCCAACCCTTAGAGTTAAATATTCTGAAAACTAAACAATTGTATTCATCAAATAATATCTGAATTATTTGATTATAATTTCATTTATCATTTATTAAAATAATCAACTGCTTTTCTGGTTAAATTTAGATGTAACCTATGTCAGTTTAGAATATTTAGAATATTGCCAAAAAACAAAAATAAAACAGGAAAGAAAGAAAACATAAAACTCAGAAAGAAAAATGATTTAATAATTTAAAAAACTCTATGTTTTAAGCTTAATACGAATTAAAAATAAAATAAGCTTTTCTTTCATGGAAGATATATTTTGTAAGATGGTGCATACAAATTAATTCTAGCAATGCATTTATTTAACAGGAGTAAATAACAGTGACTTTAGGAATACAGACATTAAATATGACCTGAGAGTTGCTTTGGAGAAGATTGAACTCTGTGACCTCTGACCTGAACTCTGTAGGGTGTCTTGGAGTTAATTAGCATGGTTTGGATGGGAGAAAGATCTACTCTTTGCTCTCTCACTCTAATAGAAAATTCAGAAAATCTGAGAGAGAGGAAAAGTTTCCAAATTTCTTGTTTATACCTGTTGCGTATTAAAACTCTCTGCTTTGCTTCTTTAATATCTCATTCTTGAGAAAAACATGTTTATAAACTAGTTTAAATTAGGGCAATAAAGGGTGAAAAAATATTAAAACTTTCACCATTTAAAATATATGCTTAAGAAAATAAAAGGTGCCCAGCCAGGTGTGGCTCAGTGGCTGGGAGTTGACCTATGAGCCAGGAGGTCACTGGTTTGACTCCAGGTGAGGGCACATGTCTGGGCTGCAGGCTTGATCCCCAGTAGGGGATGTGCGGGAAGCAGCTGATCAATGATTCTCTCTCATCATTGATGACTCTATCTCTTTCTCCCTCTCCATTCCTCTCTTCCTCTCAAAAAACAATAAAAATATATTTCAAAAATAAAATAAAAGGTTAAGAAACAAACTGGGGGAAAAATATTGGGTATAAATTTTATAAAAAGCTTTTATGCAGAATCATTTTTTTTTACAATTTAATTCAAAAGGCTTCAATTTAAAAACTGGTAAAATTTTAAAATACAGTATTCACCAAAACATTTATGAATACCAATAACTACTTTTAAAAAATGGCCCAAATCATTTGTTATTAAGGAAATGAAAATTAAAATCACAACCAGATACCATGACACACCTACTAGAATGGCCAACATTGAAGATGGATGGTGCCAGATGAGAATATGGAGCAACTTAAAATTTCATATATTGCTATTAGTTACATAACATAGTACAGGCACTTCCGAAATGTTTCAATTCTTTTAATGTTTTACAAAGATAAACATTGACTTACCACACAACTCAGAAATCCAACATCCCACGCATGAAAATGTATGTGAATGTAAATAAATAAACTTGTAAATTGGAAAATAAGTTGCCCTTTGCCTCAGGGAGCAAAGAGAGGTCTTGCCACCAAGGAAATGGCACAGTGACTATTGTTGATATGAATCCATGTCGTGTTTGCTTGTCTTCAGATGCTCTCCCTCAGGTTCCCCTAGCCTATCCTGCTCTGCTATCTTCTAGACAATCCCGAAGCACATTTGCTTCGTAGGCATATTTTCCTTCACTTTTGTTATCTTTTTGCTGCCCACACGGAAAACTGTGCTGCCATCCATGTGCCGCCCACCCGTGGGAGAAGGGCTCTCTCTGACTTAGAACGTTCCACAGTGATTTATCCAAGACAAAGAACATTTAATCTTCTCACTGATAATATGCTTTTCAATGATTTAAAAAAAAAAGGGTATTTTTAGATATCTTTGTTCTTTTTAATAGACGCAGATGTGTCAGAAACTAGAAGGGAGTTTTAAACGTCTGACAGCTTAGCTTGAGCGCCTAGAGAAACCTGTGCTGTAATATGTACAGACCCCTCATAAGAGGGGCACATGGATTGTAGGATTCGTGGGCGGGCAGTGAAGAAGACACTGGCCATTGAAGAATCACGGAGTCAGTCTCCACGGGGGCCTGGACAGAGAACACTGCAGAGCCACTTTTTGTCTGTAGATTTCCAAGGATGTGAACTGCGCAAAGGGACATAGTCCGGAGCATGTCAGGAGGCCCCAGGAGACACAATAACTAAATATTACACTGAATCCATCCTGCTTTCTCAGCTCTGCTGCGCCACAGCTATCAAGCAGGTCTCTACAAAAGACTGCAGCAATTTTCCTATTAAAGGCATCTCCCGTGGAAGCCATCACTCGGGGAGACAGAAGCTGCTGGGTGCTTGGAGTTGGTAGAGTTCAGAGACCCTCTCATACAGTTAAATGCCATTTAAAACC
Source organism: Murina feae (assembly GCA_004026665.1). Lineage (NCBI taxonomy): Eukaryota > Metazoa > Chordata > Mammalia > Chiroptera > Vespertilionidae > Murina > Murina feae. The sequence goes on along the minus strand of PVJC01012122.1, from coordinate 34,760 downwards.
CAGCAAGAGTGAAGTTCATCCTTCAGAAATGCATTCAGGGTGGCCTCCATGAAAATACAAAAGAGAACAGCTGTCCACCGCTGCCCTGTTTAATATTTTTCTTTGCTCTACTCTGCACATATGTAAAAATCTTCAAGTGCTTTTTATAACTTTATGAAATCTCTTTTCAATTGAATTTTCTTCTTAGTCTGCAGAGTGTTTTTACTTTATATAACATTTTGTTGTAAGTTAATGTTTTTATGATTTACTAGGGGCCTGGTGCACAAAAATTTGTGCACTCGGGGGTCCCTCAGCCCGGCCTGTGCCCTCTTGAAGTCTGGGACCCCTCAGGGGATGTCCACCTGCTGTTGTGCCTGGCCAGCCTGGGTGAGGGGCTGATGGCCTTTTGCAGGCTAGCCAAGCCCACCAGTGTGGACCCTCACCCCATTGGGATGTGGCAAGTCTGGGTGATGGGCTGAAGACTGTTTTCAGGCTGCCCACAGTCCCTTCAGCGTTTGAGTCCCTACTAGGGTGCCTGTGCAGCCTGGGTGAAGGGCTGAGGACCGTTTTCAGGCTTTTAAGCTGCCCACAGCTCCCATGACCCAAGGTCCCAGCAAGACTGACTGGAATCAGGTTTCTGGGGTTTATTTATCTTCTATAATTGAAACACTGTTGCTTTGAGCCAAGACCTAGGCAGGTTATGAAGCCTCCTATTTGTTTCAGTTCTGTGGCTTCTATAATTGAAACATTGTTACCGTGAGCAGAGGCTCAGCCAGCCTAGGCAGGCAGTTGCAGTGGAAGCCTGCTGTTTAGCTCCGTGGCTGCCAGCCACCATTTTGGCTGGGTTAATTTGCATACAGCCGCTCTAATTGACTGGTGGGCGTGGCTTAGGTGTCCCAGAGAGACAATTAATTTGCATATTATTCTTTTATTAAATTAGATAATTTTGACCCAGTGATGGAGACCCCTGAGGACAAACAAAACCAAAGCTACAACCATTTGGTTACTGGATTAAGGTCAGATATAAGATGTTGAAATATCATTGCAGGAAGCACCTAATTAAATCCAAATATATTTTCCATCATGTCGCTCATGGAGATTAAGTGAATTTTACCTTCAGTAAGACTCAAGTATATTGAAAGCCGAGTGTTTTGTTTTTAGGAAAGTCTTCATATAAAACACGGAATTGCAATAGCACAAGAAATGAAAAATAGGATTTCTTTGTAAAGTTAATCTTTATAAAATAACAAATGATTACAAATGGTTTTAAAAAGTAACTGACTAAAGTACTAATACATCTGGAAAAAGTGAACAAGGAAAGTGATTTCACTGTATCACATTCACAACAGATGATAAGAGAATAACAAGAATGAGGTGAAGAACTGGAGGAATATTTATGGCAATTTTAAGTGCCTTGAAAAGTCGATCCGAATTGCTTGCATCAAAGAGAAAATAGACTCTTTAATGATCACTTCCCTGACAACTAACAGTAACATCACTTTTAGCTGTGACTGCTAAAATTAGGTACCTTTGTCTTGGAATACTCAGTCCCTGAGAACACCACGGGATGACAGCTTTCACCTAACGATAAGAGGGAAAGGAATGATTCATCTTCAAATGAGCAATTTCTGTGATGAAGGGGGGAAAATGCTCCTTAAGAACGATGGCAGAATAACAAAAAATAGTGCCACACTAATTACTTTAGCTATACTTAGTGAAATGACTGCTTTGATTTTAACTCAAGTAGTACAGTTTTTAAGGTAGTCACTTATTAGGACTGTTTATTCCAGGAAAACAGTCTTTTATTGGTGACAAAAGAACTTTTAACAACTTGTTATAAAATTATGCTTACTTGAATAAATGACACAATAGAATGTACTTGTTAGAAGTGCAAACAAATGCCTTTGAAACTGCTGCCTGGAGGCTGTTGGCTGCTGATAACTAACCCAGCAGGCCATACCATCATCATTTCCCGGGCAGTGCAGAGCTGGACGATGGGGCCTCGTCAGGCCATCCATCACAGCTTGTCACCTGAAGATATGAATAAAAATTCAGTATTTTCCAAGATCGATTAGAAGGCTGGTATGTCTATTTAGAATCCCCATTGAAAAATTATGGCTTAAATTCAGTCTTTAAAAACATATATACATTAGTTCCAGTGCAGACGTAGAGTCAACATTCATTTGACACACTTAAAACAAAATGTGCCAGGAAAGCCAAAGTGCGAGAAATAGCTACAAAAATATGAAGTTAAAAGCCTCTAATTGTATAAGTCGCGGTAATTTGGCAGATCAGTGTGTTAATGGGCAGGGATTGTGTCTATTCCAGCTATGCAAAATCGCCAAAATGTCACAGGAGAAGGTAGAAAATCTCTTTCATGTTCTCTTGAAGTATTTTGTTAAAACATACTCCAGTACAAGTGTGGGTTTCAGAATTACTCGGGAACCGGGCCTACACATTTTTTCTCTACAAGGCAACAGAGAAATATTTTAGCCTCTCCTAGCTGGTGTGGCTCAGTGGTTGCCCTATGAACCAGGAGGTCACTCATTCGATTCCTGGTCAGGGGATGTGCCTGGGTGGCAGGCTTGATCCCCAGAAGGGGGTGTGCAGGAGGAGCCAATCAATGATTCTCCCTCATCATTTATGATTCTATTTCTCTCTCCCTTCCTCTCTGAAATCAATAAAAATATATATTTAAAAAATATTTTAGGCCTTGAAGGTCGCATATTGTCTCCGTCACAAAATCTTCTTTGGTTTTATTTCACAATTCTGAAATACATGAGAACCTTCCTTAGTTCATCAACAGTACACATACACACAAAAGTAGAGTCCACTGGCCAGATATGACCCATGGGTCACAATTAGCAGACCCCTGCTCTAGAAAATAACAAATATGTACATAGTTAATGGAAAGAGATAATTTTTTTAATTCAAAGGACTTCAATCTTCTCTTTGAAGTAGTTATTTTTCAAGTAATAAAGAATTCCATATGCCATATTTCATGACATGAAAAAGTAATTATTAGATATAATTCCAGGCATGTGAGTGCATTTTAAAACATATCAGCATTTCTGGCTCTGCTTATGCACTTTGAAAAGGGGAGTTTGATGCAGGTTGGATGGTACTCCAGGTGTATATTGTCACTTAAAATGCTGCAGAGAATAGTCTGGAGACAAACAATTAAATTTAGCTTGATGCTAAAAGCAGCTGCCTGAGATGGTCCTGGTGGCACTTCAGACATGTATGCTTTATGGTGTGATACTGCAAGTCACCTCTTTTAAACATATGTCCATTTTACAGACAATATAAAAGCAACACAGAAATAAAATGAATTTTTAATCCCTCTTGAATGCATGTGTGTGTGAGTACATGTGTATGTTTGTATTTATCATAGTTTCCTGAGAAGTAAAGAATGACCAGCTTTGTTAGATATTTACAGGGGTGGGTTCATGAGTAGGAATTAGGGAAACCAAAATGAATATAACTGAAAGAGTGCATTTTACTTTTAAAGTTGATTTATTGATATTTAGAGAGAGGAAGGTAGAAAGGGGGGAGAGAGAGAGAGAGAGGGAGAGAGAGAGAGAGAGAGAGAGAGAGAGAGAGAGAGAGAGAGAGAATTCTAAATAACATCACAGAAGGGAGGAGGAGAGAGGAAGAAGAGAGAGAAAGAGAGAGATTATATCATTGGCCACGCCTTCACCAACCAGTGAAACACACACACAGACAAAGGAGAAATGAGGAGAAATATCATGGGCAGGTAATGCTGCTTAGTCAGGAGGAAAATCTTTTATCTGCAGCACAAGCCTCCTCATCTTGACAATATGCCCTCACTGGGCACATCTCACCGTGGGATGTGATTCCCAGAGGCTTTCCTCTCGTAAGTGCTCCCTGGAAGAACTGCATCCACAAGGGGCTTCAGCTTCGGTAGGCGCAACAGTGATCTCCGACTGCTTCTAAGAGGCTTCATGAAGTTGTTCTCATGAAGTTTCATGCTACTCAACAGGACTTAAGGAGGTGGTGCCACTTTCTTAGAGGGCCCACAAATATTTTAACTTTGTTTATATTCCCTACAGATGGTCTCACACATTGGGATTCTGCCCGAGGCAGATCTAAATTGCTTGTGCTAAATCTTGTGATGCTCGTCATGTCAAGAATACCAAACCCCCCCTTAGATTCCACTTAGTGAGGCAGGTTACTTCTGGCCACACCACGTCATTTCTAGCGTTTTATGAGGCACCAGTATCATTCAATCATTAATTTATTTGCTTACTGACTTATCTATTCAAAAACATTTGTGGAGCAATGTTTTAATACCAGGAGTTTAGGGACACAGCCACAAGCCAGACAAACCCTCTGTCCTAAAGGTGCTAACATCCTAGCAGAAAATAAACGATGCAATTTCAAATGGGGTGAACTCTATAGTAGTCCAGGATGTGGGACAGCAAAGGATACAATTCTAAACAGTTCTGTTATGAAGCCTCCTTTGGAGAAGGGACTCTGAGGAAGCACGAGATGGTGGTAAGTAAATGAGATGTGGCTAATTGTAGAAAATGATGACTGGGGAGCAGTACTGGACATACCAGAATCTCCCAGAATGAGAGCTTGGCATATCGGAATAACTCTAAGGTCAATGTGGCTAGAGTCCAGAGTGTGGAGGAGAGAGGTGGGAGCTGAGTAAGGAGGGGTTTCATTAGGTAGCCTCTGGGGTTTTGGGTATATTTGTGTTTTAGTATAAATTTGATAAAAGCTATTAGAAAAATTGGGGCAGGTGAGAGGGACATATTCTTATTTATGTGTTAAATTAAAAAAATAAGTTGAACATTTATGTTGACATTTTTTATAAGACAGCTGTATGGCCCAGCTCTAGATAGCTATGCTGGCACAGGGAGATGGTATGTTTCACTAAAACAACGTGAGAAAAACTGGTGGCTTGAATTAGGGAAGGGGGGACAGTGTGAAGCGATGAAGAATGGCCAGATTGGAGAACTTGGTGATAAATTTGATGTGGCATAGGAGGGAAGAAGAACAATGAATGTGTGTTCCCCTGAGCAACAGAGAGGATGTTGGCAATATTACTGAGAAGGTAAATGTTGTGGGTTGGTAAATACAGTTTGGAAATGGAAGTCATGTTCTTGGGTGTTTATATTTTCTGGAAATATTTTTGAGATACCTATCACTTATCCATGCATATTTGTTGAATAGATAGTTGTATGTTAGAATTAAGAACTTAGTGACAGCATCTGGAAGGGAGATTTCCAAGTTATCAATAGTATAGTAATGACTTTCAAAAGGACATGAAAGAATAAGTAGGTATGTATATAGAGTATAGATGCCCTCATATTGAGTCTTAGATTATCCCAACCTTAAGTCTTAAGAAGTAAGAAGAGGAGTCAGCAGCAACAAATACAATAGGAAGAAAATCTAAGTGTATGGTGTTTCTATCACCAAATGAGTAAATATTTAAAGGAAGGGTCTTCTGATTCCAGGAGATGGCACAGTAGATATACATAGAACATCCTCCCAGCATAGCTTCTTATAAATGATGAGCATACAATTTTTTTTTTGGAAAGTTGTTTTCAAGGCAAAACAGAGCAGGTGGTAATGTTAGGAAACAACCAGAAGCCAGACATGACGAGAAAGCTGCATTCCACAAACATAAGCTAACACTGGCTGCTGTTTTCTTTCCAAATAGACTGCTGATCCTCAGTGGCCTGGAGCCTGGTCCTAAAAAACCAGCTGCCTATAACTAGAGAAGGAAAACAGGACCAGAGGTCTCTTTGTACAGTCAGGGCTCCAGTGTTTAAACTCGGGCGGGGGGTGGGGGGAACCTTTAGTAGATGACTTTCCTGTCTCAGTCTTGTCCTACACAAAGCAGGGGTAACAAAACGACTTCTTTTGAGAAATGCTAACCCACCCCAGTCCATTGAATTGTATCTGAGTTCTTAACTTTTTGACCTGCAAAGTCTCCAGTTGACAATTATTGTTAACTTTTTCCCATGGGCTGTCATGTTGTCAGGCTCTGGGAAAGACTTTGGTAGGGAAAAAACAACAAAAAACAACTCTCCTTCTTTCTCAAAGAGCAAGTTTAGAAACTGGCCTAAACTATTTTTATACAGAACAAAGTTTCCCGGAACGTGAGATGACAATCAGAAAATAGTAAATATCCGGAAACCAATCCTGATGCCGAAGACTGCTGAAAGGTTGGCCACAGCGATGCCAATTACCTGGAGATGAGGAGACCTGGACAGACTAGATTCAAAATAGATGGAGGCCTGTTTTGTATCCAGTTACTACAAGCTTATAAACACATACTTATTCAAACAGCACGAACTTACAGTTCTGAGGTCAATAATCCGAAATGGGTTTCAATGAACTAAAATTAAGGCATGACAGGGCTGCATTCCTTCTGGAGGTTTCAGGGAAGAATCTGCTCCCTTGCCCTTTCCAGGTGCTGCTGCCCACCCTCCTCCTCTCCTAGACTCCTCCCCCGCCTCCTCCCCTGTCTTCAGTGTCTGCTTCCATACCTACTCCTCTTTCTCTGACCCTTCTGCCTCCCTCCTACATCCTTTAAGGACTCCCTTGATTACACTGGGTTCACCCAGATGTCACAGAATACAATCTTTAACTTCATCCCATCTACAAAATCCCCCTTTGCCATGTCAGGTAATATGTCCACTGGTTCCAGGGATTAGGACATGGACATGCTTGGGGGCCATTATTCTGTCTTCCATAGAGGGTACAGGAAGAAGCTGGAGGATCAAAGGAATGTTTTGTTGGGTATTTTAAATAAGTAGGAATCTTGTATTCTCTTTGTTAATCTATTTTTAATGTGTGCTTTCAATGGCTGATCACATTAAGTCAGGTTTGTATACAGGCGATTACTAATATAGAGAGGGGAAATGATGATTCTGGTGAGGGATGGGTATCTGACAAAACAAAACAAAACCCTTAGTAGATGAAAGGAGATGGACCAAAGAGTGCAAGAGTTGGGGATGACATGAATTGGAGAGGGACAGTTTTTCAAATGTAACCTTTAAAGGGAAAGTTTGATCGGCATAGTCTATTTGGGGGGCGGGAAGATGAGGGTATGATCTGATTGTTTCTGCTGCTTCAACGAACTAAGCAGGAAGGTTATTGGCTGAATTTGATATATTATTAGAGTTAGAATAAAATGAAAAGAGCTAACAGCACTGCTCCATCTAAAGTTAGTCACAAAGCCAAGTACGGGGGACAAATTAAGACATTCTAAATTCCAGGTACTCAATCACAAATGAAATACGGAGCCAGTAGTGAGGGACTAGAGGTGATTGTATTGGAAGAGGGAGAGAGAGAACGGAAGCCAGTTAAGGGATTCTGGCATGACTGGCAGTGTATTGCCTGAACTAAAAGAAAAAGGTAGAAGACACCACAAGACATAGGTTGCAACCACAGAACAGGAGAGCAAGGAAAGCAGTCGGCCTATTAAAGACCACGATCTGCAGTCCCACCTACTTTACTTCTGGGTTCCATAGGACATCAAGTCCTGTTGTTCACACCTTCTAAAATATTTTTATGTTCTATCTCATTCTTATTGCAATATATTTTAGCAAGTAAGAATTGTGTTTTTGGTGAAATATATTTAGAATCAATATCCTAGCTCGGTCGTTTGCTAATATTGATATTAGAGACTTTGAATGTGCAAGATGGGGCAAAAGTAGGTTTACAGTTGTTAGTACACAAAACATAGTTTACATTGTTTACTCTTGTATAATTATTTATTTATGTATTGTATTATTTTCCACACAAACAACTGTAAGCCTATTTGTGCCCCACCCTGTATAAGTTATCATGATAAAGTGAAGTAGTAGTAATCAATAACGCAAGAGTCTTCATAGTAGTAATAATTAGACACTTTTTTTTTATTGTCTGCAATGGAGCAATTACTCCCCAACGGGTTTTCTAGAGTTTTCTGCCCATGCTGAACAGTGGAGGCTGAACATTTTTTTCTAACAACAAAAGAGTAATAATTATAAAATATTAAGCCCTACATATTACTAAGACCTTTATATTACAGACATTTATCTAAATATTTTAGATACAGTAATTTAATCACCTACAAAACATTAACAGTGTTGGATTAATATTACTATGTCAATTTTGTAAGGTACCTGTGGCTTCAAGATATTAAGGAACTCTGCAAGGCTCTTCAACTAATAAGTGGCACAACCCCCATAGTCGCACTTCACCCTTCATGAAGTGTTTGAAGAAAGAGTCACTAAGAAGGCAAGCCAAGGTTGGGACAGAGGTAATACTTTTGCCCTGCCTCTCCGAGAGGGGTATAACTTGTGCTTTATTTATTTTGTTGGCCTGCAAGGTAAGAACGACTAATACCAAAACTTGCATGGAATTTCTGTTTCTGAATCACATGCAGAAAGGAAAGACATTTCCTTGTCCCCGTCCCCAGCCCCCATGCACCCCCCCCCTATATTTAGAAGGGCATAGAAAATTGAGCGGCACCTTGATGCCTGGATCCCATTGCTCGGTAAATGGTATTTCAGGTCATCAGCTTCAGTGTTGCCTTAAAAGTAGCATTCACAGGACAGGGCAGGGTAGTGATCTCCAGGCTGATTTCACTTGTAACAATGTGTACCAGTGAATGTTCCCACAGTCCTTAGAATTATGCCAATTACAAGCATAAGGCTTTCTAATGTCTTTTAGATATGATTATTTATTTCCATCTGTACTGCCAACATTCCTATCCAAGCCACAATCTTCTTTTATTTGGAGTATAACAATTCCTTCTGTCCAAGAACACGATATATATGCCTTTACTTAATTTAGGCCTTTATTTTATTTAACAAACACTTATCTAGCACTTTCTATGCGCCAGCCTCTATTCCAAGGATTTAAAAAAAATCAATTTAATTTTTAGGATGACTCTCTAAGATATTTACAATGACTGCCCGTGCTATGTATCAGATGATGAAAATAAGGCACTAAGCTAGTTAGGGTAAGCAATACATTAAAAAAAAACACATATCTAACTCTATATATGGTCTCTTGTACTATTTATTAGGGCAAAAATTTAGTAACATTTTTAAAGCTCACAATTAAAAGGTTTTTATTTAAAGAGTTATCTTTAAGTGTCCAAATATGCAATTTCCTCATCATTCGGGCCCACTTAGGGGTTTTATGGGCTCACACTAGAAATAATAATTGTAATTGATTCTTCAAGTTTGTAGGATAGAAATGAACTCTAACAGAGTCTGCATATCTTTATTTTAGCCATTTCACTTAGTGGCTAACAAAACCATGGTGCTGGGTCATGTCTAGAACACCTTCTTTAAAAAAGTAAATAGACTGTATATTAATATCTATAAGAGCTTTTGATATGTTAGTATCATATTAAGGTGAAATAATTTCATAAATAACTGAAAATAATTGCAAATTATTTTTCTTTGTTTCTACCCATGTCCTTAAAATTAGTCATCTAAAATAAGGTATATAAACACTTGAACTACTAACTTATTGTAGTTTTCCTCTTTGGGAAAAATAGAATTGTTGGTTCCCATTAGGAATATTCCAATAGAATAGAACTTTTGCTTCCCATTTTATCACAACTGCTAAATAATTACTTAATTTCTCTGTGTCCTTCATTCTTCAGGATGCAATATTATGTTTGAAACATCGATCTCAGACACAAGAAACTCAAAACCCTGATCAAACTATTACAAAATCTAATCTGCCTTTTAATGACAATGTTTCCTTAAGTAAGAAGACAGTACCAGCATATTTAAAACCAGATAAATATTATTCTGAGTCCAGAATCATGCAAAACAATGTGTTTCAGAAATGCTGTATTAACGATTGTTTAGGATAATGAGTTGACACATACACAGCTCAGTGCAGGGTAATCAGAGATGAGTAGCTCTGAGAGTATTACAAAGACTTGGAAACATCCATAGGAAAATAATAAAAGGCTTGAAATAGGAATAGATTCAACAGGCTCTTTGCAGTTAACCTTTAAAAATGCCATTTGAAGTTATTGGGGGGAAAAAACCAATACCGTAGTTTAACAAAAATGTGTCATTATGAAATGTTATTCTAAAAAATAGTCCTGATTGAACTAGTTTTTCTGTATGATATGCATACACATTCATATCTTGAACAAGGTGAACAAGTATTACTTTTCTCAAAATGAAAACTATGAGAAAAAGATTGTTTCTTCTAATAAATGACAAAAATATATAGCAGCAATTACCTCCATCACTATTTCTTTATATGAATTTTATTTCAAAGCTTTTCTCAGTGCTATGTGGACTTACTTGAAGTGTCCAAAATGCTCTCACAATCAAGAATGCTAAAAAGGAATAACACCGTATTGACCTGCTATCTTAACTGGCTTTGAGGAATTGGATCTATTCATCCTCTTATTTTTGAAATTATCTATTTAAAAAATAGCATAAACCTAATAAATAACAGAAAACAATTTTGCACCAAAGAAATATAGTAAGTAGATCTCATATACAAAGTATATGAATGACAGGTATTTTCAAGAGGAAGATTAATTTAGAAGTTCTCAGTTACCTTTATCTTGATGTCATTTGCCTCACAGCATGGGAAAGATCTAAGGAAAAACAAAACAAAACAAAATATAAAGAATAAGAACAGACATAGTTTTGAAGGCTTAAAACTGTTTGTATCTGTTAAGTATTTGTATTTAAAGAAAGCATGTGTGTTTTTTCTCTCTGTATTATACCTTATTATCTATATGGAGAACAAGCTTCAAGGTGCTGGCTCTCCATGATATAGCCCTGCTGTCACTGTTTGATTCTGTGTAAATCCTCCTGTACCCACAAGTACAGCCTTATCATTAGAAACACTAATACTAGTGCTATAGAAAAAGTGAAAAGAACAGAGAGATTCCTTATCAACTCCTGAGGTCCTTCCACAGCAAGTCAGTTAAAACCATACGGTACGTGCAATGGGTGTCAATGAGAGCACAGGGCTCAGTAGCAGGTTTTTGGATCTCCTGTCAAACACAGGGACCTACAATAGGACCTACAATTGTTCAAGAAGAACATCCCATCAGAGCCTTGACAACTTAACCATAATTTAAAGCATCCTGCTTAATTTCCACTGACCATGTGTAAGTCCAAGTACCAGAACCAAAGTGAGAGAATAAAACATCAGAGTTAATAATTGTTTATGTTCTTTATCTGAGTGTAGACTTTGAAATATATTTCTCTTTGCTTATTTCTACCTTTTACGCACACACACACACACACACACACAGTATCCTCACCTGAAAAATTACAAGTGGAATATAAGCATGTTCATATCTGATTATTACATTTCTGCTTTAACATTATGCAAGTTGCTTTATGAAATCAAAATAAAGTTAAAAGCATGTGAAGTGAAACATTACATTGCTGGAGAAGCTCTTCGTTTCCTTAACCCTTTAAAGTGTAATATTCATAAGTAGCATTTGTATGTCAGTGGCATTTGAAATAGTACTTTCGCTTAAGTTTTTATCTTATAGTTACACAGCCTCTCTAAAATAGATGTTATTTCACAACCCCATTTCACAGACAAGAGAACCAAGTTTAAGAGAGAGATTAAATGGTTTACTAAAGGCCAAGTAGCTAATAAATGGTTGAAACAGAATTTCAGATGAGATGTTCTTACTATAAAGACCTTCTGCTTGTCTTCACATCACTATCTCACCAATTATCATGGAAATAGTTTAAATGAGGCTTTTAAAAAGGCGTATTTGTCTTTCTGACTCATGATCAATGAGTATTGAAAGTCGCAAGAGGAATTCTAATTAAATAAGGGCTGCCTTAACACTGTGAAAAAAATTGCTCTCAAGGCATTGAGAGATTCTTAACAAGTAACTATAGGTAAATATCTTCTTGTGTATTTATTAATTTATCCTCATCTATTTAAAAAATGAAAAAAATTAACAAGTCTTACAAAAGGCAGTAGGGCCAAGGTAGAGGTAATAGTGCACAATTAGGTTAAGGAAATTTGCTGAAAATAAGTGGAGTGCTACTTAACTTTAATTTTCATTAGCAACCCAAGCAAAAAAAAAGTGAAAAAAGTAAAAATTAATTTTGCATCTATTAAGATGCAATGTATGGCATACCCTTACTTTCTAATACCGAAAACTTATTAATCAGAAGAATCTGATACTAACTTGAAATATCAATTTAGGTTTACTAATCTTTTCTTCCTTTCTCTACTTTATCCCTACTGCCAACAAGGATGAGAGAGAATCATTGGTTGCCTGCCTCCTGCATGCCCCACGCTGGGATCAAGCCCCGAACCCAGGCATATGCCCGGCTCAGGAACGGAACCATACCTCCTGGTTCATAGGTTGATGCTGAACCACTCATTCATGCCAGCCAGGCAAAAATGAGCATTTTAAATAGTTCATTCTCCCATCTTTATAAATGTTTTACATCCCAAGGTCAAGGTGTTAATGCTAAATGAAGGTATGTGTGAGAAGATATAGATAAAGCAAAAAGTGTTGGACAGGGCTAGTAATTGTAGTGATTCATGCTAGCTTTTGAGTTAGTTTTGTACAATAAGTGTTAGAAATGTCCAAATTCTGTTGTCTGTCTATCTATCTACCTACCTACTCACCTACCTACCTACCTATCTCTTTATTCATTCATTTATTTAAAAATAATAAATAATAAGTTTTAATAATGTCATATTTATTCTGAACTATGTCATTAAAAGAAAAATAAATTAGATTTTAGGTCGAGCCTTTATCTGAAAGGGTTGTTGCAAGAAAAGGAAAAGGGTCTGGTGTAATAGGAAGAACACAACCATGATGTCTGCGAGAGTCTCAGAAGTCAGGCAGGAAGCAGCTTCTCTTCCACAGGGAAGAGCAAACGAGAACAGAACAAAACAAAAATCAGAGAGAAAACAACCCTGAAGGAACCCTGTGTGGAGAGCTGGGGTGAGAGGATGACTGGGTGAAGGTGGCAGTAATGCATCAGTAGGTTGCAGACTGTTTGCTGAGGCCAGCCAACCCTTGGAGGGCTGTTGAAGAGGCCTTGTATGGCACATGGCTCAGGTAAGGGTGGGTGAGAGTTCAGGGGCTGGGGGAAACAGAGAAGCTTAACCAAAGCTTGGTTAAAATGCATTCTTTTCCCATTAGTAAGTGGGCGCCAAAGGTTAAGCTAATGCTTTCTGAGAAAAAGAATGCGAATCTGGAGGGACTGCTGTCTGCTCTTGTCACAGGGAGTGTCCCTGGGTCTTGACTCCTTCGTTAGTATGGGAAAGGATGTTTCTTTACAGCAAGCAGTTTCCTGGAATTTAACAGAGTGGGACAAGTTTCCTGTTTACAGGTTCCCTGGGGTCAAGCAAAGTTCAAAAGTACCAATTATTTTCTCTACTTCAGCTTAACACTTGTCATTTTTGTTTTGTTTTTTACCAGTCACTCTTTATGTGTCCTTTGGTGTTAAATACGTATTATGAATATCCAGCTTTAATATTCATAATACTTTGAAACACTTTATTTTCACAGGACTTTAAAAAATAATTCCCTAGGTGCTATGGCTTGTGGCTTACAGGAGCCTTTGCATTTTTTTTTTTTTTTTTTTTTGCTGAGGGGTTGGGGGGGGTGAGAAAAGCAAATGTGTTTGATAAAATTTGATAATTCAAATAAAAGACCACAAACACTCTGGACTTTTTAAAATTGAGATAATGATAATATTTTGGTCTTAAGCCCTATTCCCTAGGAATATCTATACCTTCAAAGCTATTCACTAACATCTCTAATTTCAGCTACTTATTCTCTATCTGATGAGTTAATGGTAATTTGCTGTTTACATTCTCTGCATTTGTCTACCACCTTTAGCTCAGAATACTTTCTCTGGCTCATAATTTTTTTCTACACATTAAGTAGCCCAATGAAAAATAGACCAACCAGAATAAAACCAGTTACCTAATGAGCTTGATTTCTTCATTTCTTTCTAGGGTGACAGCCTAAATCACAATATGCTTCTTGAAAACAAATGTAAATGATTTAGTGGAGCTTAGGGTACCTAGTAAGGTCAATAAACGGAGGTTCTGATATTCATATCACCACAAACCTGTGATGGAATACTTTTGCCTGAATTTTACATATGGAGAAATTGCCACAGGTGGTATGTCTCAGGTACCGTACACTGCCGGTTAATGGCAGGAACAAGACCTGCATCTGTGCCTGTCTGTTCTTGCAGACAAACGTCAAATCCACTCTAACACACTGCGGAAACACTGACCAGATGGTTCTTCCTAGCCCAGAGGGATTAGCGGCCAAAATATGTCTGTTACAGGTAGCAGACATCTGTTTATTACTGTCATTGGTTAGTAATGATGTATATAATTCACATAATGAGAATTTGATTAGCAAAAAGTCATTTATTTTAAAAACTGCACTAAAGGAAGCCTACCCAGAATAGAAACACTGGTGCCAATGAATCATGGATTATCTTCTTTCATTTTCCAGTGCTTTTCCAACCAGACATCGTGCTACAAAAGGAACCACAAACAAGTGTAAGGTAGAGATAGCTGTCTTCATAAGAGCTGTATTTGTTGGAACAACAGAAAATTAAAAATATTAAAATGCTCTCTATACTTCAAAATCAAACAGGGACTCTAAGAAAATGTATCACTTTCTCAACTTTCTCCAATTGACACAGCAGATTTTCTCTCAAGAACTCTCGAAACAATCTCTCACACCAGCATCTCCATAATCTCCCTGTAACATCCACCAGTCAAGATCACTCCCACCCTTTATGTTTCTGTATTACTTGCCCAGATTAACTCTGAACTCCTTTGCAGGTAATCTAACAAGTTGACTGTAATATCCCTGTTCTATTAGTAGACATGTTGAAAATGTTCTTAATTGTGATGATTATGAAGGGGCATTTGCCTAATAATAATCTACAAACTCTACATTTGTCTTATTCATTTTTTTCTATTTGGGTTATATTTGACAATAAGAAGTTGTATTAAACCATTATCAAAAAGGCATTACTGTATAAGTAATCATTTCAATAAATTCAAAATTTTAGATGAAACAGAAAAATCTTCCTGAAAATGCAATATATCAAAATTATGCCAGAAAGAAATAGAACACTATGCTAATCCTATATCTGTTTAAAAAATAGAATCTTTGAAAACCTTCTCATTGAAAACAAATATTTCAAGATAACTTTGTTTACTGATACACTTAAACATTATGCCAATTTTTCACAAACATCACCAGAGTATAGAAAAAGGAGGAAACTTTTCCTCCACTGGCTGTTTCGGAGACTGAAATGTATGAATTACGTTGACAAGACAGATTAACAGGAGAAAAGACTATTTTGCATGCACAGGGAGGCTTTACAGAAAAGAAGTGAAGCCCCCATATTGGTCAGGACCGGGGCTTATATGCCATTTTAACAAAGGGTAATAAACTGTGAAGAATGACAAGGCATAGCATAAGTGCTCAGCTTTGTAAGGGCAGTAAGTTGTGGGGAGGTAAATATATGAGGGAAACTAAGGGAGGACAAGAGTTATTTAGGAAGGTTTCTGTGCAGCCTTAAGTCAGTGACATTTCCAGTGATGAATCATTTCTATTGATTATTCATTTCCATTAAGAGTTACTCTCTTTCTGGTGTAGGAGAGAATGACATGTTTACAAATATAAATTTAGTCAGGAAGGGAGAGAACAGAGAGTTCTTCTTCAGTCTGCTGTTTCTTAATTGCCGTAAGCTCAAAATTATTGTCGTGCCAAAGTGGCATATTGTGTGGTGGCATATGCTGACCCCCTTCACCTGTTTTTAGTTTGCTGCAACAAAGTACTGCAAATTCAGTGGCTTAAACAACATGCATTTATCTCACAATTCTGTAGCAAGAAATCCAAGATCATGGTGTGGGTGCCACTGGTTCCTTCTGACAACTACGACAGATAATCAGTTCTATGCCCCTCAGCTAGCCTCTGGTGGTGTGTGGGCAGTCTTTGGTGTCCCTTGGCTTCACCCCAATTATGGTCTTCTTCACATTGTATTCTTCATGTGTGTGTGACTCCATGTCCAATTTTCCCCTTGTTATTAGGTTACAGTCATATCAGAACAGGATCTGCTCTCATGGCCTCAACCAATTAAGTCTGAAATGATTCTATTTCCAAATAGTATCACATTCTAAAGTACTGGATGTTAGGACTTCAACATATGTATTTTTGGAGGACACAATTCAGTTTTTTGTTTTTCTTTTTTTCTTTTTACACCCAGTGCATTGTGCTAAGGATGGATTGAAATGTTGGGATTTAATAAAACAGTTAAGATTATGGGGTAGGTTTAGTTAGACAATAACAAAATGAAAGTGATGATTTGAAAAGATGGATTGAAGGGAAACGTAAAAGACAAGAAAGACTACTGTCGGTGTGTTAATGAGAACGAACCATATACACTGCTTATAAGTTTACCATTTTGACAGAAAATTAAAACAGAAGAGAATTTCATTTGTAACGAACAAAGCTGGTTACAAAGAACACGCACACCAGGATAAAATAAACGTGACATCTGGTTTAACAAGCAGGCGAGAACTGTGACACTCATTCTCCTCCCTTTGAGGCTCTAAACAGGAGGGAGAGTAGAAAGACGGTCTGGGCCCTGTAGACTGGCACAAGCTTTGGAGACTTAATGGGCAAATCTCAGAGAGGTTGCATCCTCAGTGCCAGTTATGACAGGATACCCAGAATGCTTTTCTCTCTGCCATCATCACTGTTTATTCCCTCAAATTTTCTGACCTCTGCCCAAATGCCACCTTTTCATATCTATTAGAGTTATAGGCCCTTTCGAATGAAAATTAAAGTACATTAGACTATTTAGTCCACTCTTATATCTCAAACACCAAGGAGACTCTAAAAACCAGTGGATGCTCCCAGTATTTGTTGAAGGGGTGGCCTCTGAGACACAGTGCTGTCTGGGCTGTAAGGGAATGGGCAGAGCCCAAGTTTTACTAGCTTTTCTAATCATTAGCTGCATGCTCTGATTTCATGTATTCTCAACTTGCATTCTATTTTTATTTTATCCATTACTTATGTCCTTAACCATCCCCTTTCCTATGATTCTGTATTTTTATTCTCTCTGTGATACTTTATTCCTCTTTTTGTCTTCCTCTCTCCTTTCTCATTGTCACTTTATGTAGGTTTACATTTTTTTCTTTGTGCATTTCATAATTGTTTTAATATAGATCCCAGATTTGTAAGTGAACTTGACTTTGGAGGGTCAGTCCATGAAGTGTAAACAAGCCAATTTAGCCCTACAAGAGCCAGGGTACATAGCAGTTAAAAGCAGAATATCTCATTTTGCATTCTGGCTTGTGGAAGCTGTGGAGCCTTAAGTATCAATTACTCAATTGCAGAGTGAAGAGACCATTACCATCAGGTAGAGCTGTCCTGCACATTGTGAGCTAATGAAGTTATTCTAGGTTTGTGTATCACTTCCTGGTACCATAGTGATGTGACATTGTTATTTTATGAAGACCTAGAGAATAGACTGAAGTTCTAACCAAAGTCATAGCCCCTAATTAATTTGGTGATCGAGGGGCCATTCTTTCAATAAACAAAGAGAGAGCAGGTGACCCTGGGTCATAGTGGTGTCATGAGATCAGTACCTATAAAATAACAGTGTTCAGTAATGACCTTTTCAATATTTCCTGATTTATTGTTGGATGTAAATTATCAGTGGCTACACTTTCTTTTGCCCATTACTTGTTAATTCCAAGAGTATTTCCAAATCAGTCACTAAACTACTAAAGCAATACCAATTTTATCAAATGTTGGATGCTTAATAAGCATTTATTTTTTGTTAAATATATGAAATGTTTCCTGAAATATTTTATACAAAAGAGCAATATATATACATAAAATATAGTTTATGAATATCAATTTTTAAACTAAAACACATGAAATAAACACTCCAGTATGAAATGTTAATAGAACAAAACTATATAGATGAAATGGAAGATATTACAGTATTGTCCAACAAAAAGTTTTGCAATGATGGAAATGTTTTACATCTGCTCTATCCAGTTTGGTAGGCATTGACCATGTGGGACTATTGAGAACTTCAAATGTGAGTAGTTTGACTGAGGAATCAAATCTTTAATTTAATTTCATTAACTTACATTTGAAAATTTTTTTCAATCACAAAGTACTTTTATTTTGACTTTGAAGAGGTTCTAACTTATTTTCCTAGAGCTATTTTTAAAAATTCTACATTGTTGAAAGTATTACACATGTCTCCTCCCCCCCCCCATTAACCTCTCCCTGCCCACTCCCACTCCTCAGCACAAGTCCTCATCCTTCCACTGTCTGTGTCCATTGGTTATGCCTACATGCATGCATATAAGTCCTTTGATCTCTTTCCTTCCTCTCCCACCCTAATCTGCCATCCTTCTGAGGTTTGACTGTCTGTTCTATGCTCCTATGTCTCCGGTTCTATTTTTTCATCAGTTTATGTTATTCATCATATTCCACAAATGATTGAGAGCAGTCTGAAAAAGATAAGTATTACATTTGAATTTTTAAAGTCACAGATGGCTAGTGCCTTCTGTATTAAACAGTGCAAGTTTATATCAAATTTATGTGAGATTTTTTTACTACTGTTAGTACTTACAATTTGTCAACAAAATTGCTTTACAATATGCAGATTTTTGAATAATTAAAAGATTGTTTTATAGTGATTGATATGTCTTGATATATGTAGATAACCTTAGAAATACTTAGTTTGAGAGTCAGTTTAACTAAGTAAGCTATATAACTTATTGTCTTCATCATAGTGAATTCAATTTTGCTTTCTAATAATTGTGATATTGTCTTTACCAAAAATATAGTAAAATATCTTACAAAAATCTTATGTTGTTTCTGCACAACCAGCTATAATTTTTTTAAGTTCCAACAATCAGTGTTGTCCATATTTCATACTGAAAGTCCATGGGATCAAGGAAAATTGATAGTGAGCAAATATTGTCTTCAAATCTATTCTTGATCAATTCATTATTGAAAGAAGAAATGACTACATCTTAATCATTAATATCTTAATCATTAATATTTTTTTCAACAACATCTGTATCACCAGGGAACTTTTAGATAGATAATTTTTTAAATATATTTTTATTTGTTTCAGAGAGGAAGGGAAAAGGAGAGAGAGAAACATCAATGATGAGAGAGAATAATTGATCAGCTTCCTCCTGCATGCTCCATACTGGGGATCAACCTGGCATATGACCTTGAATGGAATCCAACCCAGGATCCTTCAGTCCACAGACAGACACTCTACCCACTGAACCACATCAAGCAGGGCTAGATAGATAAATTTTAAACCCCAACAAAATCTACTGAACAGAAGTCTAGGAGTGGGCTCAGTTATCCATATTTAACACATGCCCTGATATTCCAATGAATGCTAATATCTGAGCATAACCACAATAACCCATTCTCTTAAGCACAGCACTACACTATATTGAATATTTACTATATTTTAGAAAATAGATATTTATGATAGATGTCTGTGCTTAAGTGAAATTATTAGAATACTCTCTTAGTTTGGGCTGCTGTAAAAACACAAACAAACAAATAAAAAAACACTGTCAAGTTGGCTGAAATAGCAGATATTTATTTCTCACAGTTATGAAGGTTGATAAGTTCAAGATCAAGGTGTTAGCTAATTCAATTCCTGGTGAGGCACTTATTCTGGCATGCAAAGGGTCACCATCTGGCTGTGTTCTCACATGACCTCTTTCTGTGCATGCAAAGAGAGTGCACTCATGTCCCTTTCTTTTCTTATACAGGAATCAATTCCATCATGAAGATGACCTTGTTTAAACACAATTTCTTCTCAAAGTCCAACTTCTAAATACTCACATTGGGGGGCATGGCATCAAGATATAAATTTGAAGGAAACACAAACATCCATTCTGTAAGAAGACCCTAATACACACATCCTACTTCAAGACTTAAGTAGCTCTTCCTTTAAAGAGATATCAAAAAAGTATCTGTGACCCTCAAAATTATTGTACAGATTCCACATTTAAATAAGTTGAAATTAAAAAAAAATGACATAATAAAGAAATAAATCTGATTTGTACTATGGCTGAACGAACAAAAATTTTAGTTGTATCTTAAATTTATCTAATTTTCTGGATATGAAAATAGAATATGGTTGTTTAAAATCTGTATATACTTTTCTCATGATGCTATTTATTTAGTGAAGGTAAACATTAAAGTTGTCCATTGTTTTAAAAACATAGTTGATCATTGCATTGGAAAACAATAGAATCATTTGAACACTGAAATCTTCAAAAGCATAGAATGCTTTTCAATATAAAGGATCGAAATTATGGGAAAATGAAGGCAGATAAAAACATATCCTCAGAGGATTATGTGTTAAATATGTATATCAGTGCCCTAGGGCTGATGCAACAAATGCCATTTTCTAGTTGGTTGCAAGCGACAGAAATTTATTATCTTATCGTTCTGGAAGCCATAAGTACAAAATCAAGGTGTCGGCAGTCACATTCGTTCCAAAAATTTAGGGGAGAATCTTTCCTTGACTCTTCTACCTCCTGGTAGCTCCTAGAATTCCTTAGCTTTATGAATCTTTACCCCCACTTCCCACGGCTTCTTTCCCTCTGTCTCTCTGTGTCTATCTTCTCAGTGTCAGGACAGCACTCACTGGAGTTAGGGCCCACCTTAAATTTAGGACACCTTTATCTTGATATCCTTAAAAAATTGCATCTTCCAAGATGCTGTTTCCAAATAAAGTCACATTCCAAGATACCAGGTGGACATGAGTTATTGCAGAACACTATTCAATCCAATAGAGGGGACAAAAAGCTGGAGGTTATATTTTAAAGGTTACACTTATTCATCACATATATTTTGTAAGGAAATGCTCAAAGCATATAAAATGCATTGTTCATGCAATTTCAGTTTAATTTATGTAAATCATTGTTGAAATTCCAACCTTTAATAGAGGATACTCTTCTGAAAAGTAAACATCGTTTTTAATTTAAGCTAATTTGATCCAGTGTCATTGCAGCTCATTTTTATAACCAGAAACATGGTTGGCCACAAACTCTAATTTACCTTTTAAGGAATATTATGTTTTTTTAGTATAAAAAATAAAGAAATTGGTAAACCAATTTCAGGGGGAAAATGTCTGTTTTTATTTCTCTATATTTTCAAAATCCACACAAGCATATTTTATAAACTTTGAGATCCCCATTAATATTTTACCCATAATAACATAGACTGTCATTGTTGTAAACAGTAATGTAACTTCTAATTAATGGTTAAGAAATTCACTTTATATTCACAATAAAAATTTAAACGGTTCTACATAGGTTTATTTATGTGGCAATAAACTACAGATAATGCTAATAAGTTATGTATAATTTACACTGATGATAGAATTCATTTACTTAATAAATGTTTCTGAGCCACACTCAAGCATCATGCATATTATAGGTAAACAGCTCTAAAGAGTGGAAGATATCATAGAATCAATATGCGAAGATAGGAGTCACAAAAGTAACGTTTCTAGAGGAGATGCAAGACTTCTTAGAAGCAGGTACAGAAGAATAGCATTGATGAAAACTTAAAAATGGATGATCATATGCCCCATCTAATGACACTGAAATGCAGAGTACTGTAAACAGATTAGAGGTTGTACAAAAAGTCTGTTACGGTAATTGTTAAGTTAGCATAAGTAAAACTCTGATTTGTGTGTAACTCTTAGACTCCATATTAGAATCTGTGTGTACCTCTTAAGAACCTTACCTAAAGATGTAACTTGTTTACCCACCGGAGAAATGTCCTAACCTTATCTGTAAGGACCAGACTCCTTGCCTGAGAGTCGCTGATAGACCACCATGTCCATCTTTGAGTATAAAAGGAGAGAGTTTAAGCGCAGAAGTTAGACACCTGTCTGCCCGCCATAGACTCGTCTCCAACTGCCAACCAGGAGCTCCACAAAGCCAGCCTCTGAGGCTGCTTACTCTCTGAATGTCTTGTGTGTGGTGTGTCTCAGTGAGCATCTCCGTGTGGACTTCCCAGGGACTGAAACCCACATGGTAAATAAACCATGTGTGATTCGCTTGCAACTAACTGTTTGTCTGTCTACGTTATTTACTTTGAGGCTTGGCTAAGAATAGTAATGATCTGTGCTCAGTAAGAATTGTAAGTACTGTCACTCGTTCAGAACTGGTAATATACCGTAAGCGAAAGAGTGCAGTCACCTGTGATACGTCCCTAGACAATTGGGACAAAGTCTTTCCAATGTCTTCTGAGACACCAGAGTGCCTACAAATAAAAATAGGTTTTAAAACCATCAATCCCAGTACAAAATACTGATTGTTACATTAGGGACATGTATAGGGACAGATTCAGGAGGGCGAGGGGAAACTTTCCTGGAGCAATGGCATCTAAATTGAGGGTTAAAAAGAGCAGCTGAGGCTTAATAGAGAGAGAAAGCAGAGAGCATTCCATTCAGAGGGAACAACAGCATGTGACTACCTGGAGACCAGTTCTGTTCACAGTATCATTGGCTTTGGAAAGAGCAGAGCTGAGAGTTGAAACTGGGAAAGTAAATAGGGCCCACATCAGGAAAAGCTTAGTAAGCCTGTAGGGTTTCATTCTGGGAACACTGGGGAGCTAATAATACAGTTTACCAGAAATGTGACATGATCAGATTTATACTTGAAAAAGGACATTTTGGCTACAGTGTTGAAAATGGATTTAATTTGCAAATATCACTGGAGACGGAGACACTGGATGGAGACTATTAGAACACTTCCAACCAGAACTGCCGGTGCCATAGGCTAAAGGATACCACTGGAAATGCAAGAGAAATGGAACAACGTGAATCCTATTTATGAGACAGGCCTGACACAATCTGGTGATGGATTCGATGTGGGAGATAAGAAATAAGAGGGAGCAGAAGTTTGATGATACCTAGATTCCTGGCTTGAATAGATGGGTAGATAGTAGTGCCACTTTCCCTGAAGGAGCGAGAAGAGTTGAATATGCTAATCAAGATTACAATTTACCTCTTATTTTTCCTCATTCAATTTTTTTATGGCATAATTCCACAGCTTGAAATTCATTTTGAGGATATAATATGAAAGTTGTGACTATATAATGTGTTGCCAATATCTCAGTAGCATATTTCTCACTTTTTTATTTTTTTGAAACCAGGATATCTTATAATTGGTGCCAAATAAATTTGCTCAGCACTTGGCAGAGGAGCACTGTGAGAAAATTACCAGAGGGAATATTCTGGCAGAGATTACACTTGTGTGTGTTAGCACTTCCTTTTCCTTAACGAGGGTGGTTAGTACGGGTGGGTACATAAACTGAAAGTCAGCTTGGAATTACCAAGAATGCCTTCACCAGACAAGGCGGTAGCGGAAGTTCTATTCATGTTACTGAATGAAGGCTACCATACATAGGAGCCCAAATTCATGTCCACAGAAATAACTGCATGTTTTCCTCTGCAGGAGACGAGTCTTTGGAGAAAGGGAGTAAAATATACAGCTCTTAGTGGAAGAGTTGACGCAGACAAGCAGATTGACTCCTTGTGGGTATGAACTGGGAGAATTGTGGGAGAGTGCTTCTGTGTCTCTCAGAGAGAAGTTGCTGACATCAACTTTAATTGCTAGCAGTCATAAAGGACAAAGATATGTGAATCTAAAGCCAAAATATAATGACTACAAAGTTAGAGTCTTATGTCAGACATTAGCTCTGAGAGAAGCAGCCTTTCATGACCTTTCTAAGCACGCATGCGCACACAGCCTTCCCCATTTAAACCACACCCTCACATATTACCTTAATTTGTCCAGCTTTATGAGAATTATTACTACATAAAGTCATTTTAAAAGTTATGCATTAACTTATTTATTTTCTGTCCATTACATTAGGATGTTAACAAATGAGGGGTAGCAGTGACTTAACAATGTATCCATAGTGTGTAGAATAGCACTGAACACAGATTAGGTGTTCATTGCAAATATTGTTGCATATATGTTTTTCCAGCATGTTCTGTAAAAAATGTCTTCCAAGATAATTAGTGATTAATATGCTCCCAAAAAAGGAGTCATTGCTAAGAAATATGCTCCTAGAAAAATACTTATCTCTTTGGACAAATAAATACTGGAAAGTGTTGGCCAACATTGAAAAGAATCAGCAATAACTATATGTATTCTCCTAATGATATTAATCTCTGTTGTTGCCTTGTTTATTTTTGAGAAGGCATTTTAATATCTAGTTTATCCATTTTGGTGCTAGCTTTGCAATTGTCTATCCATCCCACTGATGCTCTAACTTATTTATTAGTTTTTATATCTTTTCTTAGCAGGAAACTAAAACTTTTCCTGATGCTTATATGCCACTGGCTAATTTAGAGGATGGATTATACAGAAAGCTATCATCTACTCTAATAAAAGTGTAATATTGAAATTGACCATTTCTTCCGGATGCCTAAGCCACGTCCACCAGCCAATCAGAGTGACTGTATGCAAATTAACCAGCTAAGATGGTGGGGGCCGCAGCCATGGGAGAAGCCCAGCACAGCAGTCCAGCAGGGCAGACAGAAGACCTCAGCCCCAGGATCCAGAAAAAAAAAAAAAATAAATGATAGTGGATAATTAGGCAGGTAGATAGATAGGTATTAAAACAGTGGAAGTAAGTAGAGAAGAATGTTTGGCAAAGGTAGGATGAGAGAAAAGGAGGGAGGAAAGAAAAGTTATAAAGGGAGAGCAGGTAGAGCTTAAAAGGAGAATGGGAAGAAGGAAGGAATGGGGGAGGGAGCAAAGCAGGTCAGAGGGAGGAAGTAAAGAAAAAAATTAAGGTGGGAAGGAAGGAAAAGGGGAGGGTGGGCAGGGGTAAAGATAAAGGAAAGAAGGAATGTGGGAAGGGAAGAATGATGATGGAACAGAAGTAGGAAATAAGGAGGAAAGAAAAGTTTATAAATGATGAGTCAGTAGGAAAAGTGTTACATAAAGGAGAAAAATTGTGTGAGAGGAAGAAGCCAATAAGGAAGTCAAATACAATTGTGTGTGAAGGGGATAAGATTAAAAAAGAAAGTTAATAGGGGTGACCAGGCCGGCAGGGGAGAACAGTTAGGGGGATCGGGCAGGCAGGCAGGTTAGCAGTTAAGTACCAGAAGTCCTGGATTGTGAGAGTCCC
Organism: Murina feae; assembly: GCA_004026665.1. Lineage (NCBI taxonomy): Eukaryota > Metazoa > Chordata > Mammalia > Chiroptera > Vespertilionidae > Murina > Murina feae. The sequence goes on along the minus strand of PVJC01012122.1, from coordinate 9,565 downwards.
CAAGAACTCCATATTGGAGAGGGTGCAGGTCAGGATGAGGGACCCGTTCCCCGTCCCCTGTGCATGAATTTCGTGCACCAGGCCCCTAGTTTCTATTTATAAGTACCTTAGATTTAAAGACTTCTTTAACTTTGGATTCCTGGAAAGATTCCTCTTATCCTTTCACTTGAAAATGAATGATTGTAAGGTTGAGTACAGTGTTCATATACAAGTCAATGTTATCATTATAAACCCAGAAAAGAACAAGTGTGATTGTTAGATAATTAAGAAAATGAAAGAATAGGAAGAAATAGAGAATGCTCAAATAATATCTGGTTTTATAAATTAGTCTGAGTTAGAGAGACTCCATAAATTGGTTTGTTGAAGATGGATATGGAGGTAATACTGACTAAATTATTGTGTAATTAGATTTAAGTCTAAAACTATTGTAAATTTTGTCAATTTGGCCAAAGATTAAAAATAACTCTATTATCATTGACTTATGCCACATGAACCCATGATAAATATTAACTAAATATGGTCAGTATAATGTTAGATGCTGAGAGGATTTTAAAAGCTCTAAGATGTGTATCCAGCTTTTAATCATCATAAATTTGAGAATACGATCAAGAATGGTGGGTAATAGAGGAAACCCTCAACTGTCAGGAGTTCAGAGAAAAAAGATTACTTTTAAATAAAAAAGATTAGGAGAGGCTTTAGCAAGCAAACATTTGTTCTTGTCTGGAAAGGATGAGGATGAAAGACATTTGGCTGTGGGCAATCGAGTATCTTTGATGGGGGGGCAATATAAAAAAGGTACATTAATGGGAAAACATGGTGTATACATGGAAATTTTATTTTCTGAAGTTTGAAAGCTGGGAAAGAGAATGTAGGCAGACAAGACAGTACTACAAATTCTGTATACAGCCTTGAATGGGATTAGACTTTTATTAGGTTTTTAATGAAAAGGCAGTGATTATTTTTCCATGAGGGCTTGGTATGATTATTATTATATTTTAGGACTATATGTCTGATATCAGTTGGTATGTAACATATAAGCAGGAAATTAGTTAGGAAATAATTTTCAAGGTCCAAAAAAAAAGTAATAGAAAGTAATAGAAGCTTTTGAAACAAATTTAGTAACTTATGATAATACGCTTAGAACTAAAGCATATATATCAGAATACTTCATAAAGAATAATGAAACTTGCCAAAGAAAAAGGAATTAAAGCAAATTATAAGTAATTTGAGTTATGACAGTGCTCAAAACTTCTCATAAAATTACTACATATGTATTAGATTGCCTCTCTTGGGATTTGTCTGCTTTCTTTTTTTATGATTGGAATAAGATTATGTACAGTAGGTACAACTAAGAAAATCTAAATGAAATGTGGACTTTAGTTAAGATAATGTATCAAAACAAATGTATCATAATTAATATAAGATATTAATAGTCTGATTAACTCAGTGCTAGACAAATGAGAATTCTCTAGTTTTGGATTTGTTTCCTATAAATTCAAAATCATTCTTTTATAAAAAGTTTATTTTGAAATATATTTGCTATTCTGATTAAAAAATAAGACAAATCTAAAATGCTTTGCACATGCATTATATCTAACAGATGCTACATCGTAGCTATTGTTTATGTGAGTTTTATTATATTTACAAATATTAAAATAAATATTGAATAATGATTATTAACAACAAGGGAAATAATCCCCCGCATTTGCAACATCAGCCTCCGCCTCCCTGCTTTTAATACCACACGCCAAATGTGAACCTCCTGCTGGGATCTGCAATGAGCGAGCTTGCTTTAGCGAAGTTACAATTTGTATTGGCTTTTAGATTGCTATTGTCAAAGTTAATAGTTTTAATAAAAGTCCTATCTTGACTATAGTAAATGAAAATGAGTTGTAATTGTATAAATACATTATATTGAATAATGCTTATTATTTCTAGCTTCTGAGACAAGCCCAATTTCTATATTCTGATGACTGGTGTGGATCAAGAGATTTAAAGTAACTATCAATACTGATAATCTTCGGGGATGTCCATGATGATATGATCATGGTTGTTTGGTTCAGGTAGTTCAGTGGAGAGACCTGAGTCTTCCTGAATACTATGCTGCTTCACTCACAGAGACTTCGTGCCCTTGTGTTGGAAATGCAGATGACCATCTTGTGGCTGTAAGGACTTCTGCTAAAGTACTAACGGAGGCTCTAGTTCAGGCCACGCCTTGCAGTGGTCTACAGAATTATATACGATCTGTCATTCTTTCTTCAAAGTCCTCCCCCTCTCCTTAGATGACTGCTCCAGAATCACACACCACATTGTGGTCCTCAGACACTAGGTCATTACATGCCCCACCCACCTCTAGGCTTTCAACTCTCTTTCCTTTGAAACATTCTTCCCCATCACTGGCTCCTCCCCTCCCCTGGGGTTTTCCTCAACATTCACTTTCAGTGACGACTGCCTTCCCCACTCTATTTAAAACTGTGGCTCACGTCCATATCTTATATAATAAAAGCCTAACATGCAAATTATCAGACCAGGAGTTCAATCAAGAGTTAGACCACCCGTATGACGTGCGCTGACCACCAGGGGGTGGTGCGAAACATGGTGGGCATCGGCGATGTGGCACTGGCAGCGGGTGGTAGTGGAGGTGCTGCTGGCCCTGATGGGCCCCAATCGACCATCTCGCAGGTGGGATGGTGGAGCAGGTGAGGGGGCAGGCCAAGGCAGGGTTTTTACTATAGTAATTGTAGATAATTACCTTCAGGGCTGCAAGGTTGGGGGCAGGAGCTGGGGCCTGAACCCTGCAGGCCACCCCAAGGGGCCCACCCGTGCACGAAGTCATGTACTGGACCTCTAGTAATGTCATAGAAATCCCAAATCTTCATGGAATCATTATGGATTTTACAAAGGAGCCATTGTGGTTTTAAATATATAATAAACTAAATCTCAAAAATATGCTCAATACTAAGATTTTATGAATACAGGTAATATCAGAATATTCCCATTAGTGACTGAAAAAGATGGGTAAATATCTTTCTTTGGTCTATTATTAGGTTAAGCTGGGCTATGGTTCATTATTTTATATCCTTGAGTTATTAATATAATAGACTGTAAAGATTTATCTGGCAACATGTAGGTAAGAGATTATCATATAAACTAGAATGTGATGATTTTTATTAACATATCATCATTCAAGTAATGCACTAAGACCCTCATAAAAACATGAATGTTGATGTACGGCATAGATGAGAACTAAATAATAAACATGGAGAGAAACAGTGTAAGTGATTTAGTTCATGGATGGATTCTAAATTAGTCAACAACTAAGCAGGGGTAAAGTATAAAGACATCAGAGTGATTAAATGGACAGGCAGCAGATGTCTGTCGAATTAACCAAAGCACATAAAAAGTCTTTGAGCATGAATGTCTCAGGAAAAGGAAGACAGTCTTACTATCTACTTTTATAAATGTGTGCCATTTACTTTCAAATAACGTATTTCATTTTGACTCCTCCACATTACATAAACAATTACATAAATAAAAATAAGTAGAAATGTTAAGAAGATGCTACTACTTTAGAGTTTTATTTTTCTTCTTTTTTTTGTATGTGTACATTGGTTGCTAAATTTATTCTTTTCACTACAGCTTTGGAACTAGTTAAAACCCAATCATTTGTGCATTTTGCCTGCAAGCAAGGAAAAGGATACATAGATTTTATCCCTGTACTTTATGCTTTGTTGATGGTATTTATCTCTATAATTAACATTTATTGTATTTCTATGTTAATAAAAATGGCATAAATTACTTTAAACTGTCTTAATAAGAGAAGATCGTATAATAAAACCCAGCCATACATACACCCCAGATTTAGCTTTTATGGGCATTTTATATTTTCTTCAAGTATATTGTAGTAACTACATAATAATGGCAGACCACAATTTTTAGCTATTTCCACACTGTTTTAAATGCTGGCTTTGCTTTTGCCATTGAAAACAGATTACAACTGAAATCCTTAGACATTGTCTAATTTGGTTGCTTCACAAAAGCAGGGCCAGGAGGGAGGTCTGGGTGCAGACACTTTCGGTAAGAGAGCAGGGAGAAAGGGAGCCAGGGATGGAGAAGCCAGGTATTGAGGGGTTAGACTTAACTGCTCTGGACCGTCTGGCTTCATTCTCCCTGGGGACAGCAGAGGAACTGTGTGAAATTCATCCCAGAATTGTCCTTCCCCGAACAAGAGGGAGGGTTTATCCATTTTATCCCTCTGTCTCACTCCCTTCCTAGCTTCCCTGGCTCCCAGTTGAGCTAGCTGACCTGAGGCAGCTTAGGCATAGGCCTGGGGCCAACAAAGCACAGACCACTCACAGTGCTAGTGTAGGGCAGGTGGCCACCCCACTGTGACCTTAGACACCTGTTGCCCAAGATGGGCCAGAAGCAGACCATCCCCTGCCAAGAAACTGTGGACCCTATGAACCTAACAAAGACGCCAGGTTCTAAGAATTCCCTCCACTCAGACTTAACCGTTAGCATGCAAACACGGCATCATGTCCCCACCTTAAAACAAGCATCTCTTGATCTTCTTTACCTACCTGCTATCAATGCATTCCTCTCCTTTTCTTTACAGCTAAACTGTTTGAAAGCTTCCACCCACCAACCCTTCACTGTCTCAAATTTCTCTCTTATTTTCTTTGGAAATTATTTGGACTCTTGCCACAAATCCTCTAAAACCTCCATTGTCAAGTTTGCCAGTTACCTCCCTGCTACTAGTAAATCCAATCTCAGATCTCATCTTCCTTGATCTGTTAGCAGCATTTGACACAATTGTGTCTCTTTTCTTTCCTTGAAAATTTCTTCACTTCACTTAGAAAATGTTTCCAGTGCATCATTGGCTGCTGTATCTCAGGGTCTTAGGACATTTCCTCCCCAGCTCCCACATTTTCGCGTTAGTATGACTAACACCTCAGATCTTGGTATGTGGAAACGTGTCTTTCCAATATAGTCTCTGTCTGGATCATCATTTCCAGTATCCTGGATACAAATACCAACAGAAGGCTGCTGATCCTTAAATTTACATTGTTAGCTGAACCTCTTACTTGGTTCTCTAGTAGGGATATGAAAACTGGTCAAAAACCCAAACCCCCGATTTCCCTCTTTTCAAACAAACAAAACAATCTCCTTTCATCATCTTAAGTTAATGTTTCTTTATTTCGCCAGTTGTTTCTTTCACCTGTCATCTTTTCTCTGCATCCAAAAATTCTGCAACCGTATCTCAAGACTTATCATCTCTAGACACGTTGTCCAAGGCATTGCTTTCACTGAGATTGTTGCGAATCTCAGAAGTTGTCTTCCTTCATTTCTTAATTCACGTTCGGTCTATTCAATGCAGACAGTCACAGGGATGCTGACATTATTCAGAGTATGCCATTTTTCTCAATGCTCTCCAATGGTACTCCGTAAGTGATACAAATAAAAAGATGTACACACATTTTAAAAACTTTTTACTTTCAATTTAAATATAGAAGTGAAAAAAAATTGACTCTATATTCTTTAAAATTTCACTGTGAAATCATTATTGGCTGTTAAATATATTCATATTAGGTTTTTTTTCCTTTTATTTCTTTACCAAATTCCCTCGAAAGGGGCAATTATGGGAACTGGGAGGTGAGAGGCTTGAATATTTACTCATCCAATGAGACAAACACAGCAAATATTGTTCTTACAAATTAATTTTTAAATATAATAGTATTTTACTATTTATTAATTTTTTCTGTCTCAATAAAATGTAAAAAAGAATTGTTGATTCATTATTCTAGGTGTTTTGTATTTTCAAATATTTTCTTTAGTGATTTACAGCAAGATGATGTGAACTGATAGGCTACCCCAAAACAAACTTTAACCACAAATCCATCAAATGCTAAATTATCTCCACAGTGGCATGAAGGCTGTTCTCTCCAGAAAGAGTCTTCATTTGAGGAATGGACCTTCACAAAGATCTTATTAAATATTTAACCTCAAAGCCAAATTTGTCAGTACACTCAGCAAGTTGGCTGCTTAAGTCAAATCTGTTTTTGAACTCAGAAACTAATCAATGACAAGTTAAAATTAAAACATTCTAAATGATTTAGCATTTCATCTATGAGTGAAAATAATAGAAATCCCATTACTAGAATTGTGATTTCATTATGCTGAAGGTCCATTTATTTTCTTTAGGAAGAATTAGTGTCTTCCACATAAATCATCAAATTTTAGATAGTTATAATACAAAAATATAACCCAAAGCTTATTGAGATTTGAATAATAATTTGAAGGAAAGTATTTCAAGATGTTTAGAAAGTAAAATGTTAAAACAATGACTACCAGAACATTATCATTCACCAATCTTATAATTAAGTGAAAAAAATCTTTGTCTAATATATGCATTTAGTTTGCATAAATGAATTATTCATAAACTTAGAAAATATTAAATTTTGTAAAATTGAAATTAGTAAAGTCCCTTTCAAAACATGTCCTTTCTATAATTATTAATTTATTAAAGTTAATAATGCTTAATGCCATCATATTCTAATGTTTAAATTAAATTTCAGTTCTAATCTACTTCAAAATACCAGACTACTAAAAGATTGCCAAATATTTTAATGTCTTTTATTTCTTTTGTTAATTAAAACAATAAAATACTTTGCCCTAATAGGGTTGCTCAGTAAGTTAGAATGCTGTCCTGATACTCTAAGGTTTGGGATTCAATCTCTGGTCAGGGAACATACAATAGTCAGTCCTTGAATACATAAATAACTGAATCAACAAATTGATATCTCTCTCTCTCTGAAATACAAAAAATAAAAATAAAAATAAATACACACATAAAATACTCAGTATTTTAAATGCTGAACATCCAACTATTTGGAGATACACTATAACAAGTTCTTATTTAAAATGAAATTTATCATAATCCTTTAAATGTTTGCTTACAATTCTTTCAAATGGAATTAACTCCCTTTTAAAAGAGGCTTTAATTTAAAACATTTAGCCTATATAGACTAAGCCTATATAGACTAATAAGAAATTTGAGTATATTAGCAATCAGCAATTTTCTCCTTCAATCCAAGCATTTTAAAAATAACTTTTTTCTGAATCTTACTATTACTCCTTAGATTGATCATATAAATTGGTTAAAATAGTCACTAGCTATGTACTATTAAAGTTATATTATTATTATTATTTTTTTTGGTTAATCCTCACCCAATGGATATTTTTCCATTGATTTTTAAAGAGTTTAGAAGGGAGAGGGAGAGACAGAGAGAAACATGGATGTGAGAGACACACATCGCTTTGTTGCCTCCTGTAAGCGTCCCAACCAGGGCTGGGGACCCTGCAACCAAGGTACATGCCCTTGACCAGAATCACACCCAGGACCTTTAAGTTTGTGGACCCATGCTCTGTCCACTAAGCAAAACTGGTTAAGGCACAAGTAATCTTCTTACACATCATTCTATTTTCTCCTTTCACCTTGCACCTGAATTAAGCAAACAGACTTTGATTTATTACCTCTGTTTATATGAGGAAGAACTAGATGCCAAGATAGAGTTTCCCCAAATTCAGCATTAAAACCCATAGGTGCCTTAAACTAGTTATTAATTCTTATGTTGTCTTCTGAGTTTGAGTGCATAAAATACTATTAAAAGAGTTAATCAAATACTAAAAAATTGATCATAGTTTACACATGTCCTCATTTTTACTACTTATAAAATATTACCGTAATATTTTCTCTTTTAAAATTATTTAGTTTGAGCCCTGTCTGGTTTGGCTCAGTGGATAAAACGTCGACCTGCAGACTCAAGGGTCCCAGGTTCGATTCCAGTCAAGGGCATGTATCTTTGTTGTGGGCACATCCCCAGTGGGGAGTGTGCAGGAGGCAACTGATCGATGTTTCTCTCTCATAGATGTTTCTAATTCTCTATCCTTCTCTTCTCCTCTCTGCAAAAAATCAATAAAGTATATTAAAAAATTATTTAGTTTGAAAGTGAATACCTGCACCTAGGTCTTATTCTAAATGGAAAAATAAAATCGAAATTACTTAGAATAAATAATCACGTGAGATTTTTTGTTTGTTTGTTTGTTTTAATTTTATTACTTAATGAGACAGTTTTGTTAATTTTAACTATGTTTTAAAAAAGTAGCACCACACCCTTCTTACTGAGCATCTATATTAAGCTCCTGAGTACTTTTCAAAGAATATCTTTATTTTTTTTCAGGATTATATGACTAACGTGGTATAATTGAAATTTAATCCAAATTGTTCAAACTTCAAACCCATTTTAAGTCACTAATATAATCCACGCTCTAAAAAATGTGGTAATGTTAACTATATTAAAATTTTGAGACAAGAAAATATTCAATACATTGAAACTGACTAAAATTGGGATCTTCTAATGGAAAATATTTTTTCCAATAAATTGAAAATAGATATCTCTCCTGCCTGTACAATGGGAAATCATTTTGCATTTTACAATATATTTGCTACCCATAAATCCAGATTATCTTCTTGAGTTGAAGGTTATGTTATATAAAATTTTGGCTATGTTTGATTTGAATAGAATTTATTTGTAATAGACAAAATCTTATTCAAAATTGCATTTCTGATGAAGGCCTAGCTCACAAAAGTTAAATGCCCTCCTTATTTTTTAAAATGAACTATTCTCCGCATGGAGAATATAAACAAATTTACATGAGGTCTTGAGGTAATTCAAATAGTTGAATCTGAGAGGTGGTGGTGAGGTGAATGACATTATTTTATAACAGTTATCAAATAAAAATTCTCTTCAAGACTAATTTCAATTTTAAATTAAATAAGCTTGAATGACTATGAGAATATGTTGCAGGAAAATTCAACATTGGCTCATTATATAAGATAGCAGAGGTAATTTAAAAGAGCTTATTTCTAAGATAGTTGAAAACTATTTTATTTTCATTCATAAAGAGATTTCTTTTAAATTAAATACTAAGTGTGTACTTATTATGAGGAATAGTGAAGACAACTCAGGTTGGGATTTTTTATGAGTTATGTAAGATGAAAATTCAATTCCATTTTTCATTATTTTCTAACTTTGGTAGTCAATCAAGTATTTCATTATTAATATTAACCATGTTAAACATGTTAAATTAAAAACTATCTTCCAAGAGTGAAAATTTAATTTTGATAATGAATGGTTCCTTTTCATCCTCCAAATATTTTACCAAACCTAAGGTATTATAAATGTGTAGTTAATTTTTAACAAAGATTTTTGTGATTTCTAAATAACAAATTATGTGTACATTCTTACAAAGAATTGTAAGCCAGAAAGAACTAAGCTAGAAAGAAATAGTTTCCAAATATGGCTATATATCAAGATTACATGAAGAGCTTTCAAAAATATAGATTTAAAAATTTGGCCCCAAATTATGTTGAATCAAAATAAGGGTAGAGTCAAAGAATATAAATTTTAAACTGTTCTACAGATGATTCCTATACAAAAGCTCATGTTGTCCAAATAAAGCAAGATGGTAAAATTAATTTCCAGTAAGTTCAATAGTTTTCATT
>PVJC01012121.1:14364-40325 GCA_004026665.1 Murina feae | reverse complement strand
TGTTATTAAAACTGTGATTTCTCCACTTCTTCAAGGTGTTGCCTAGCTTTTTTGGTCTTTCTGCAACAATAGTAGTTATGCTAAAGAGTCAGATGTAGGGAGATCCAATGAAAAGGATTGAGTTCTTTCATGTCCTTTTTAAATTGCTACCAGGCATCTAAGAAACTAGTTTGCAGTAGGCTCCTTTCTGGGCCATCAGTTCTTTATGGGTTCCCTTCTCAATCACTGTTCCCTGTGACATGACAGCAATGATATTTGAGTTTTGGATGGTGGACAAATGGTGGGCAATGCAGGTCCAACCTTCTCTGGCTTTGTCCAGGGCAACCTGCACTGTTGCACAACTGATGACTGCTAGCATGGCCAGGAAAACATTTGTAGGTGTTCTCAAGGTTCTTGTTCTGGACTGTCTTCTTTACCATCCCCCAGGCCATCTCCAGACTGTTTCTCATCTGTATCATTTTCCTCCTAATTCCTTATCTTCAGTGTGTTGCTTGGGGCTACTGCTATCTGTGGCTAGAGTAGTCATTTGCAGAAATTTTCTGGAAATACGCAAGCACATCCTCAACCAAAGGTTAACAAAGGGTTAGGACACTTCCATAAACCAGACTTGGGATTTTTCCATTTAACCAAACCATTTTCCTTTGGTTTATTCTGACACCAGTGTGATGCCATAGGTGTTTTGCCATCAGCATTACAAGTGAAAAAATTTAAGATAATTAAGGCTTCATTTAGTCTACTACAGAAGATTTCTCCAGCATCGCTATTCTCCCTTTTTGTTTTTCAAGTTGGGATTTTAGCCAATGGTGTTGGCATTCTATAGTTGCCTGTCCTTGGGAATTGTATGGTATTCCTGTAATGTGCCTGTTGTAATAAAGTATGCATTTCCTTTTGTTAAAGGACCAGGCAGGGTGGTATGAGCCCTGATATGAGTAATATAAAAGGGATATTGTCTTTGCTTACAATTTTCTGTACCTATTTAAACAGTATAAATAGACTTTGTTCACTGAGCCATTTTAATCGAGCAGTCTCAATTTTGTTTACCAGGCCAGCAGCATACGCAAAAATCAGAAATAATATTAAGAGGCTCTTGGAAATTCTGTAGTGCAGCCTTGATAGCTTCTAATTCAATCCTTTGTATAGAAGTGTGACTAGTCTGGATGACTCAGTCTGAATCCATTGCATGATAAGCAGCTTTACCATTAGACAAAACATCAGCAAAAACAGTTAGTGCTCCAGGAATAGGTTCCTGTCTAATATTTTTTGGTATAAATAATAGGGGTGTAAAAATTGTAGTAACTTTTTTTTTAGTAGGTGACAAGTTCTCATGAATATTCACTTATTTTAATTTGCCAATTTAAATTAGTCTGAAATAAGGTTTATTTTCTAACTTCATTTGTCAGTGGGTGTGGATAGTAAATGACACTAATTGGACTTTCTGCTATCGGTCTCCTTGAGTATATTGACATAAACTATTTACCCTTTGTTTAGGGAGGCAAAATGCAAATTATTTATTCTTTAAGTGTCCTTGGTTTAGGAAACATAGGATTTACTAGATGGTCCCAAACCACTTTGCATTTATATTTTTTAGATGGTTGAATAAAGGTTAATTTGCCTCAGCTCTTTTACAGCTCAGTAGGACTTACTACTACTGCTAGAGATAAGAAAATAGTCATACTCTAGTCAAAACCTATGAGTCCGTATCTTAATATTGAGAAATAGAGCAAGGAACTTTGTGCATCACCTTTTTATAGTTTTTGTGAATAAAAGCTTGCTTCTGTATCTGGTTGGGGCTGCAGTGTCAGTCCTCACTTCAGTGGGGTGCTGGTACTGCAGCCAGCTGGCCAGCTCAATAAATCCTTGCTTGCTGCTTAAGACCTAATTAGAGTCGGTGGTCTTATTCTCGCGAATGTTGGTCCACAACAGTTGCAAACTGCTATTGTTGCAGAAAGACCAAAAACTAAGCGATGCTTTTGAAGAGGTGGAGAAATCAGCTTTAATAACGCGCGGTCTCCGGGGACAAAGATCCCAAATCAAGAGCAAAGTAACATGAGGGAACCCTCCCTTATATTTGCTTCCCAAGTTAATCTTATTACAAATGTGTTCCCAACCTCCCTTTCCCCAGGTGTTCCAAAGATTCCACCCATCTTAACAATCCACCCTTTCCCAGGTGTTTCAAGATTACTGTATCAGCTAACAATCCACCCTTCCCTCAGGGCAGTGATTCTGCTTTGTTTCGCTAATCCAGTTTTGGTGATGGAGGCAGTGCCTCAGCTGAAGGTCATTTCCCCCAGAACATCAAGGCTACCTTTGAATTAGCCCTTTTTCCTTCTCACTATTACATGCTGTATTTGCCATCTCACTGCTCGAGTGAGGTGAGCCATGAAATTAGAAAATGATTCTATAGGTCTTTGCATGCACTTAATAAAAGCTTCCTTAGGATTCCCTAAGTATATTGAATAAATTTGTCATTTCTTCCTTAGAGATTTTTAGATAAGGTCTTAATGAATCTTTTCTAATAATTTCTAAAAGTCATTTAAAGTTTTAAGGCAATCCTTTTGTATTTCTACCTTTTGAGGTCTAATATATTGACTTTTAATTACAGTTCCTAGATATTTGAGGGGCATTTCCCTCTGTATTTTTTCCAAAGCAATCTCAAAGCCCCATTTAGGGAGTTTCTTTTGTAACTGGGTAAGCATTGCTAAAGTCTGCTTTTCCTGTGGGCTTGTCATAAATTGCTACATTAAAGATTTTGACTTCCTTTTAAACAGAACAACTAACTTGGGTATCTCCCAGAAAAACAGGTAGGGGAGAAACATGCTGGCCAATACTGTAATGCACACATTTCAAGTAAAAGTAACTTTCTTTTTACTTATGGTGTCTCATTAATGGTGAGGTTTAATGCTTGAATAATAACTTTTAATTTACTTTATAAATAGTAGTGGAAGAGATTTTAAAATTTCTTATTTTTAAGGTTAAATTTACTTTTAAACAGAATTCTTTTTGGCTAGTACTCATTTGCATATGTCTGCAAATTTTATTTTGGACTTTAGTAGAACTAGTTGCTCATAAAATATTGGCTTCACATATAAATGAGTTTATATGAGACCTTGATTATATTGTGAAAAGCTAACTTATTAAGTAATTAAAGTAGGCACCTTTATTGAAAAAGTGAAGTAAGCAAATATATATTTGACCAATGAAGTACAGATGCCACCCTACTCCCCCCCTGAGCCCCCCAGCCAAACTGAAGAGTAGGGCTGGGTGGGAGTCTGAGGCATTATATATTCTCCTGTTTTGAAATTTCACTGCTGAATATTCTTTTTTTACTTAAGAAGTATTCAGCAACCTTGTCCTGCTAAGCTTAGAGGCTGAAACCTTTATAACATTTAAAATATCTATAATAATAAAAGCATAATATGCAAATCAACTGAATGACTGAACAGTCTGATGACTTTCCAGATGACCACACTATGACACCCACTAGTGCCAGGCCAGCTAAGACGGGTGCAATGTGATTGGGCAGGGGGCCCTGCCATCGCCCCATGATCACCCTGCAGAGGAAGGCCCAGGACACCGGCCAGTGATGGTGTGGCAGGTGTGTGGGGCTGGCCGGTAATCGCCCTGCACAGGGAGGCTCAGGCCAGCCAAGCGATCACACTCCATGCCTGTTGCCCACAGAGGCAGGTGACAGATGGCAGGGGAGAGGGGGCAGTGTTCCACATTGGCAAGCAGTGGCAGTGGTGTGGGTGGGGCCAGCTGCCAGCATCCTAGGGAAGAAAATCCTCAATAGGCCCTGATTGCTGCACAGGCCTAGGAACCCTATCCGAGCAGTCCCAGATTGCAAGAGGATGCAGGCCAGGCTGAGGGACACCCTTTCCCCCCCACCTCCCTGCCCACGCATCCACAGATTTCATGCACCAGGCCACTAGTATGTACATAAAGAGAACAGAGTTATTAATTTTTATTTGACAAAGCTTCTCCTGTGATTTCAAGTATATTAGATTGGCCTAATTTAGTTCAAAAATATTTCTTGTAAGAAGAAAAAATAAATCCTTAAATCATTCCAGGGCCCTTGAAATATCCCAAAACTGTCTATTAACACTTACTATAATTATTCTAAAACATATCAATTAAATTTAAACTGGTTTTAATATTAAAAATTTGGTTCAGAATACAGAATTAATCCTCCTTTTTTATCAGGCAAATAAAATATTATATCCTAGGTTGAAATGTTACCACATGTAGTATACAGACATACATACACATAAAGACTATAATATATATAGTCTTTAATATATATAGACTATATAATGTATATAGTCTTTAATATATAGACTAATATATATAGACTATAATATATATATCTAATCTAATAAAAAAATAATATTAAAATTGACCGTTTCTACAGGACGCCTAAGCCATGCCCACCAGCCAATCAGGCGGCTGTATGCAAATTAACCCAGCAAGATGGAAGCCAGGAGTCACGAAGCTGGAGTAAGCAGGAGGCTTCCGTTGCACCAGGAGTAAACTGTCTGCTGGCCAGCTGGGCTTCTCCCTGCTCCAGGCAATGTTGTTACAACATTGTTTCAATTATAGAAACCTCAGAGCTGAAGCAAACAGCAGGCTTCCATTGCACCAACGATGGAGGACACTGCCTGCCTAGCGTTTACTACGGCAACATTCTTTCAATTATAGAAGCCATGGAGCTGAAGCCAACAGGAAGCTTCGTTACCTGCCTAGGCTTCAGCTTAAAGGAATAGTGTATCAATTATGGAAGATAAATAAACCCCAGAAACCTGCTTCCAGCCAGCCTTGCTGGGACATTGAGTCAATGGGAGCTGTGGGCAGCCTGAAAGCCTGAAAACAGTCCTCAGGCCTGCACCCAGGCTGGCCACACCCCAATGGGGTGAGGGATTCCACTGGGGGGCTTGGCCAGCCTGTAAACAGCCATCAGCCCCTCACCTAGGCTGGCCAGGACCCCAGTAGGGGCCCAAAACCTGAAGGGACTGTGGGCAGCCTAAAAATGCCCCTAAGCTCCTCACCCAGGCTGCCCAGGCACCCCAGTAGGGACCCAAAACCTGAAGGGGCTGTGAGCAGCCTGAAAATGGCCCTCAGCCTGTCACCAAGGATGGCCACACCACAATGGGGTGAGGGTCCACACTGGGGGGCTTGGCCAGCCTGCAAACAGCCATCAGCCCCTCACCCAGGCTGGCCAGGCATGCCAACAGGTGTACATCCCCTGAGGGGTCACAGACTGGGAGAAGGCACAAGCTGGCTGAGTAGTACAAAGAGTAGTATATTTGTCTCCTTTTTTTCCCTCTTGACCTTCCCCCAGCTTCCTCTACCCCCCAGTGTCTTGTGTCCATTGGTTATGCTTATATGCATGCATAAAAGTCCTTTGGTTGATCTCATACCACCCTCCTCCAACCCTCCCCAGCCTTCCTGCTGTAGTTTGACAGTGTGTTTGATGCTGCTCTGCTTCTGTATCTATTGTTGTTCATCAGTTTATAATGGTCTTCATTATCCATAAATGAGTGAGATCATGTGGTATTTTTCTTTCATTGACTGGCTTATTTCACTCAGCATAATGCTCTCCAGTTCCATTCATGCTGTTGCAAATGGTAAGAATTCCTTCTTTTTTACAGCAGCATAGAATTCCATTGTGTAGATGTCCCACTGTTTCTTAATCCATTCATCTACTGATGGGCATTTAGGCTGTTGCCAAATCTTAGCTATGGTAAAGTGTGCTACTGTGAACATAAGGATGTTTATATTCTTTCTCATTGGTGTTTCTGGTTTCTTGGGCTACATTCCTAGATGTGGGATCACTGGATCAAATGGGAGTTCCATTTTCAGTTTTGAGGAAACTCCATACTGTCTTCCATAGTGGCTTCATCAGCCTGCATTCCCACCAGTAGTGCATGAGTGTTCCTTTTTCTACGCATCCTCTCCAGCATTTGTCGTTTGTTGATTTGTTGATGAGAGCCATTCTTACAGGTGTGAGGTGGTACCTCATTGTTGTTTTGATTTGCATCTCTCAGATGATTAGTGACTTTGAGCATGTTTTCATATGTCTCTTGGCTTTCTGAATGTTCTTTTTCAAAAAGTGTCTATTTAGGTCCTTTGCCCATTTTTGATCGGATTGTTTATCTTCATTTTGTTAAGTTGCATGAGTTCCCTATAAATGTTGGAGATTAAACATTTATTGGTGATAACATTGGCACATATGTTCTCCCATGCAGTGGGCTTTCTTATTGTTTTGTTTATGGTTTCTTTTGCTGTGCAGAAGCTTTTTATTTTGATGTAGTCCCATTTGTTTATTTTCTCTTTATTTTCCAATGCCCTAGGAGCTGTACCAATGAAGAAATTGCTTTGGCATATGTCTGAGATTTTGTTGCCTTTGGATTTCTCTAGTATTTTTATGGTTTCCTATCTTACATTTAAGTCCTTTATCCATTTTGAGGTTATTTTTGTCTATGGTGTAAGTTGGTGGACTATTTTAAATTTTCTTGCATGTATCTGTCCAATTTTCCCAACATCACTTATTGAAGAGACTGTCTTGACTCTATTGTATGTTCTTGCCTCCTTTGTCAAATATTAATTGAGTGTATTGGTTTGGGTCAATTTCTGGGTTCTCTATTCTATTCTATTGATCTATATGTCTGTTCTTGTGCCAGTACCAGGCAGTTTTTAGAACAGTGGCGTTGTAATACAGTTTGATATTTGGTATTAAGATTCTACCTACTTTGTTTTTCTTTCTCAGGATTTCTGCCCCTATTCGGGGTCTATTTTTATTCCAGATGAATTTTTAGAGAGTTCATTCTAGGTCTGTGAAATATGTTGTTGGTATTTTAATGGGGAGTATGTTGAATTTTTAGGTAGCTTTGGGTAGTATGGACATTTTAATGATATTGATTCTACCAATCCATGAACATGGTATGTTCTTCCATCTGTTTATGTCTTCCTCTATCTCTTTTTTCAACATCCTGTAATTTTCTGAGTCTTTTACCTCTTTAGTTAAGTTTATTCCTAGGTATCTTAATTTTTTTGGTGTGATGGTAAATGGAATTGCTTTTTTAGTCTCTCTTTCTGTAAGTTCACTACTGGTGCATAGAAATGCCATAGATTTCTTGATATTAATTTTGTATCCTGCTACATTGCCGAATTCATTTATTAAGTCTAATAATTTTTGATGGAGTCTTTAGGGTTTTTTATGTACAATATCATGTCATCTCCAAATAAGAACAGTTTTAATTTTTCTTTTCCAATTTGGAAGCCTTTTATTTCTTCTTGTCTAACTGCAATGGCTAATACTTCCAGTACTATGTGGAACAGGAGTGGTGAAAGGGGGCATCCCTGTCTTGTTTCTGTTCTAAGGGGAAATGGTTTTAGTTTTTGCCCATTGAGTATAATCTTGGCTGTGGGTTTGTCATATATGGCTTTTATTATGTTGCGGTATGTTCCTTCTATTCCCACCTTGCTGAGAGTTTTTATAAAAAATGGGTGTTGGATTTTGTCAAATGCTTTTTCTGCATCAATTGCTATGACTATGTGGTTTTTATTTCTCAGTTTGTTTATGTGATGTATCACATTTATTGATTTGCAGATAATGTACCATCCTTGCATCCCTCGGATAAATCGTACTTGGTCATGGTGTATGATCTTTCTGATGTACTGTTGGAGCTGATTTGCTAGGATTTTTTTGAGGATTTTGGCGTCAATGTTCATGAAGGATATTGGCCTATAATTGTCTTTCATTGTGTTGTCTTTATCTGGTTTTGGTATTTGGGTAATGCTGGCTTTATAGAATAAAGTTGGAAGTGTTCCTTCCTCTTGAATTTTTTGGAATAGTCTGAGGGGGATAGGTTTTAGTTCTTCCTTGAATGTTTGGTCCCGGGCTTTTGTTTGCTGGAAGCTTTTTGATTACAGCTTCAATTTCTTCCATAGTTATTGGCCTATTGAGATTTTTAGATTCTTCCTGATTGAGTTTTGGAAGGTTGTATTTTTCTAGGAATATGTCAATTTCCTCCAGGTTGTCCAGTTTGTTGGAATAGAGCTGTTCATAGTGTTTTTTTAAAACAATCCTTTGTATTTCTGTGGGGTCTGTTGTTATTTCTCCTCTTTCATTTCTGATTTTGTTTATTTGGGCCCTCTCTCTTTGCTTCTTGGTGAGCTTGGCTAGAAGTTCATCAATCTTGTTTATCTTTTCAAAGAACCAGCTCTTGGTTTTGTTGATCTTTTGTATTGTTTTTTTTTTAGTCTCTGTGTCGTTTATCTCTGCTTTGATCTTTATTATTTTCTTCCTTCTGCTTACACTGGGCTTTTCTTGTTGCTCTCTTTCTAAATCTTTGAGTTGTAGGGTTAGATAATTTATTATCATTGTTTCTTGTTTTTTGCAGTAGGTTTGTAGAGCTATGAACTTCCCTCTCAAGACTGCTTTCACTGTGTCCCATTGGTTTTGGATTGTTGTGTTTGTCATTGTCGTTTGTTGTCATGATGTTTTTTATTTCTTCTTTGATCTCTCTGATAACCCAGTCATTGTTTAATAGCATGTTATTTAGTCTTTATGTGTTTGATTTTTTGGATTGTTTTTATTGTAGTTTATTTCCAGTTTTATGCCATTCTGATCTGAGAAGATGCTTGATATGATTTCTGTCTTCTTGAATTTGAAGAAACTTTGCCTGTGACCCAATATATGGTCTATCTTTGAAAATGACCCATGTGCACTTGAGAAGAATGTATATTCTGTGGCTTTGTGGTGAAGTGTTCTGAAGATGTCAATTAATTCCATCTGATCTAGTGAATCATTTAGGATTGATGTTTCTTTGCTGATTTTTTGTTTAGAGGATTTGTCCAATGGTAATAGTGGAGTGTTAAAGTCCCCTATTATGGTTGTATTGCTGTCAATCTCTCCCTTGATATCCTCCAGAAATATTTTTTATGTATTTCAGTGCTCCTATATTGGGTGTGTATGTTTCCCAGAGTTATTTCTTCTTGTTAGATTGTTCCCTTTAGTAATATGAAGTGGCCTTCCTTATCTCTTTTCATGTCCTTCACTTTGAGATCTAATTTGTCAGATATAAGTATTGCTACCTCAGCTTTTTTTTTCATTTCAATTTGCCTGAAAACCTTTTTCCATCCCTTCACCATCAGTCTGTGTGTGTCTTTTTTTCTGAGGTGGATTTTCTATAGACAGCAGATATAAGGGTTATGTTTTCTTATCCACTCAGTTACCCTATGTCTTTTGATTGGGGCATTTAATCCATTTACATTTAAAGTTATTATTGATAGATACTTTTTTGTCGCCATTTTTATTCTGTATCCATGTGTTTCTTCTTTGTTTCCTATTTTTTTCTTTTTACAGCAGACTCTTTAAAATTTCTTGCATTGATGATTTGGTGGTAACAAATTCCCTTAGTCCTTTTTTGTTTGTGATGCTCCTGATTTCACCCTCAATTTTTATTGATAGCCTTGCTGGGTACAGAATTCTTGGATTGAGTCCTTTTCTTTGCATGACTTTGTATATTTCATTCCATTCCCTTCTTGCCTGATGTGTTTCTGTTGAGAAATCAGTCACTTGTCTGATGGGGGATCCTCTGTAGGAAACTTTATGTCTCTCTCTGGCTGCTTTTAATATTCTTACTGTGTCGTTGGTGTTTGCCAATTTAATTACGTTGTGCCTTGGCATTGGTCTTTTGGGGTTTATTTTGTTTGGTACTTTGTGAGCTTCTTGGATTTGTGTGAGTTTTTCTTCCCTATATCAGGGAAGTTTTCTGTCAGTATTTCTTCAAACAAGCTTTCTATTCCTTGCCCAGTTTCCTCTCCTTCTGAGACCTCTATTATTTGTATGTTATTTCTTTTTGTGTTGTCCCAAAGTTCTCTTAGGCTCTCCTGCTTTTTGTTTATTTTTTTCTAGAAGCTGCTCTGCTTGGGTATTTTTTCCTACCTTGTCTTCTAGGTCACTGATGCAATCCTCTGCTTCTTCTATTCTACTGTTGATGCTGTCTATTGAGTTCTTTATAGCAGTGATGTCACTTTTCATTTCTTCTTGGTTCTTCTTCATTTACTCTTGGTTCTTACACATATTGTTGAATTTGTCTTCCCATTCTTTTCTTCCACCTTATAACCATTTCTCTGAATTCTTTTCTGACAGGTTGCTTGCCTCCATTTCTTTTATTTCCTTTTCTGTTGATGCCTGTTTTCCTTTCATATGTGGGTTGTTTCTTTTTCTCCCCATGATCTCTCTTCTCTGGGTGTCTGGTTATGTAGTTCTCTCTCTCCTTTATCTAGGTGAAATCTCATCTTTCCATGAGGAGGAGCAGGGCTCTTCTGAGTCCACGTATTCATGCTGTTTGAACTCCAGTGTTCCTCGATTTGTAGCTGATCCCTGGGTGCCATGGTT
Source organism: Murina feae (assembly GCA_004026665.1). Lineage (NCBI taxonomy): Eukaryota > Metazoa > Chordata > Mammalia > Chiroptera > Vespertilionidae > Murina > Murina feae. Next base: position 29,923 of record PVJC01012121.1, on the reverse strand, counting down.
GCAGGGTCCCTGGATATATAAGCTTCTGATAACAGCCACTCAAGATGGCACAGTCTCTATGGCAGAGCTGGCTGCTCCAGGAGGGATTTCATCAGAAGTGGGGGCTTCCCGGTTAGGGGAGCCCGGTCCAGCAGTCTCCAATAGTCCCCTGGACTATACATGTCACTCACCCACAAATTTACACTCTTGGAATATCCACACACTCTCCTTTCAGTCTCTCACTCTCACACTGTCTTGCAGTCTGCCTTCTCATTCGCAGCCATCTTTTTTCAGAACCTCAAGACTATAGTATATTTTGAACTACTAATCTTCAGAGAAAATGCAAGAATTATTTTCCTAAAAAAATATTTCTCCCAACTTACTTCAAACTTTTAACTTTAGAAGCCACAGGTGACAAGTTAAATACTTAGCATTTCTCAGATTAGTAATATATTCATATTTTTAAGCATATATTTCAAATAAAATACAAGACATATTCAATTAATAGATTCAAATCTATCCTTTAGAATTTTCATATGAGGCAAACTCAGATTAATATTTCAGTATCTTGTTATTTTAAAATATCTAGATATTTAATAATTGTTATTATTTAATTCTGCAGACTCCCAAGGTTTAAGTTACCAAAGACTTTGGAAGACGATATTTAGTCAGATATAATTGCCACTGAAAACGATTTACCATATACCCTTCATTTTAGTTATGTATATTTTGCTTTATCAACTTTGAGATTTTAAAGCCAATTATTACTACCCAAGGCATTTTCCTTGGTAAATTCTGTAACAGAGATAACTCACTGGTTTTCAGTGGCTTTCATGTAAAATATTATTTTATTTTATTTTTCTTTATAAAATACGAGTGCCCCTGGGATCTGGGAGGCAACCTTGGAATGTGGTCCAGTACTATCTAAGAACTGCCCTTTATCATCGAAACATTAATCTTGTTTCCCCAAACTCAACCTGTATATTTTGTGTGTGTGTGTGTCATTTTCTCCATCTTCTAAAGAAAAACAGAGGCTAAGTTAAATTTTTTGCCTATTCTATAGCAACTGTGAAGAGATGGGACTTAGGCCAAGAGGCCACCCAAAATTGGGTGAGGCCTTTCCTCTTAAACTAGCCTTTTTCTCTTCATGGGTGTAGAAGTCTCAGATGCATCCCTAAATTGTGAGAAATATCTCATCTATCCAAATTTCAAATGACAGACTGAGAAATAAAAACATGGCAAAAATGAGACCTTTAAGAATGCTCCTGAGAGCAGGTGTCCATTTTACAGGATCACCAAGAGGCTTAGTAATTAATGGGCTGGAGTCTTTTTTAGTTACCTCCCTTTGTCTAGGGAATTTTCCTAGGACCTATATTATTGGCCACATGTACTGATCATATTCTTTCTCCCCACTCCCACATTCTGTTTGCTCTGGGGAAATTTAGGAATGGCCTGGCCATCTACTGTTTCTTTTCTATGAAGATAAATTAAAGGCATACTTAATAGACTAACAATAAACAAATTAAACCAAACAACAAATACAGATAAAAGAATAATCAACAGACAAGCACACATAACACATAGACAAAACTTAATAAATCAGAGTTCTTTTCATGGATCTTTCAGATGTTTTACATTGCCTGGGACTTACAGCCAGAATGTGGCCCAGATCGTAGCCTGTTGTTTACAGATCTCATCATATTCTGCTCTGCATAGCACTGACTGGAGTCTAAAGTTGTTTCAGCTAAAATCTGTCAGTCCCAAGGCGTCATATGGTAATTTTCAGACAAAGCATTAAAGAGTCCTTTTGTAAAAGAACTGTTAGCCCCATTTTCTCTAGTTGATGAGCCTGGTTTAAGAGAATACCTTTTGACACATTAATTCCTTTATCCTTGAGCATGCAAGCTATAAATTTATGATGATGTTTTTGCCTTTTACTCAAATTCTTCCCCATCATAAACTGGCTGATTAAAATAGTCCTCATCCACTTATGATTGCGACTTGGACGCTGGCATGGGCTTTGTATATGATGAACTTCCCATCTTCCCAGTGAATTTCCACTTTTCCTTTTTCACTTCGTTTTTCACTCTGGAGAATCTTCTCTTCCAGTCCCTGATGCTGCAATCTCTGCGGCAGGCTTCAGGATCTGAGGAGGGGCCAATGCACAAATGAAAATGTTACACAAGAAATATGAATTTAGAAGCCATCGTGGGCCAGGTAGAGCCTCTTTTTTGAAGAGAGACACTGACTTATGTCATGGTCCACTATTTATGTACTTGAACACACATTTTCCCTTTAGCAATGCATACAGGCATATCAAAGGCAAAGTTTGGTAAACAGTAAAAGGATTATCAGGTTAGAGAATTGCCTTGAGCCACCACTATCCAACAGATGAGGTGCTTAGTGTCAGCCCTGCTAATGCCCAAGGTCCATCGACCTTCTGAGTTCCCTGGTGCACTCTCATGACAGTATCAGCAAGTGGTGGCTTCCCGCAAAAGTCTAATATGCAAATTGTCCCCTCAGGAGCTCAACTGGGAGACCAGGAGTTCCATAACTCGCTATGATATGCACTGACCACTAGGGGGGGGGGGGGATGTGGAACGAAGGAAGGCCCTGGCTAGCAGCCAGAGGTCAGGAAAGGGAGGCCCCAACTGGCAGCTGAAAGGAAGGCGCTGGCTGGCAGCTAGAAGGCCCTGATTTGCCCTAACCGGTTTGGCTCAGTAGAAGGCCCTGATTTGCCCTGATCACTGGCCAGGCCTAGGAACCCTACCTGCACATGAATTTCATACACTGGGCCTCTAGTCTATTATAAGGTTATTTTCCAGAAAAGAGAAATTAAAATTACTAAGACAAAATTTATAATTACCTAGTTTGTAAAAATAATTGCTTAAAACTAATTATTAAAACACAAAAAAACACTTATTAAATTATTTTGGGAGAGTAAAGGTGGTTCTATAGTTTTTTAACATGAAGAAATTGAAGAGAGACCACCTTCATATTACTACACATTTAGTTTGTGTGGAAGTAATTATAGTGAATGAACAAATCCAATAAGATAAATTTGCCTATTATGATCCTGGTATGACATTAGACACCGGAGATTCAGTCAAGAAAAATATATGACCTCATGAATTTTATATCCTAGTGAAGAGAGACAGGTGATAAACAAATGGGAATTTCAGATAATGATAACTGTAGTAGGAGAAAAAAAATGGTAACATGATAGAGACTGACTTGGAAACTAGGGTGAATATTATTTTAGTTTGGGTGGTCAAGGAAGGTCTCTTTAAGGATGTGTGTTTAGACAATATAAATGATGAGGCAGAGCTAAGTGTTCAACAGAGGGAACAAGTGTAAAGGCTCTGACGCAGGAAGTATCTTGTAGGGATTTTAGGGAAAGAAACAGTCAGATGTGGCCTAGGAGTAGTGAAGGAAAAGTAGAGAGCTTGGAGACGTAGATAAGGTCTATTCTACTTATGGGACTAGATCTGAATCTGGATTTTCTTCTCTCCAACTGGAGTTGCAGATGGCTCTTATTTTGTACCTGTGGTTTGGTGAGTTGCTCTGAGTAATGTACTATGGAATCTTGCATTCTATTGTTCATTAAAACTCCATCATAGTCTCCATATCACAAATGCAAGATAAAGACTGCTTTATGCTAGATAAAGAGTATACAACAGAAGCAAGAGAGAATAAGCTATATCTGAGATGATTCCAAGACTCTGAGTTACAGGATGTAGTTGCAACTCTGGCTTACCAATATTTTTGAAAGGAATAAGGGAGGTGGTTCATGGGAGAGGAATGCATAGGTGAGGGTGGGAGTCACCAGAATGCCTATCTTACCTTTAAGAGGATAGAGAAATGTCGCAAGATAAGGGGAAGGTAAAGGCATACATTCACAGAGGATAGAAGAATGTTGCAAGACAAGAGGGAGAGAGGAGTGCCTTGTACAACCACTTCAAAACTACAACTTAAAGACAAAAGGGACATCATCCAGAACCACAGGAAGGCTGGTGGAGTGGAAATTCTACAACTAGAAGAGAAAAGCACACTGAGACTCAGAGGAGGTGCAGAAGTAAAGGGCAGAGGTACAGAGGCCCATGAGAAAAAGGCTGGCAACTGAGCTCGAGGTTGTCTTTTTCAGTCGGGAGGGGGACACAAGCTCCTGAGTGCTCTGAACTTCAGTTCTCGATGAGTTTCTGGGAACCCAGACTCATACAGGGAGAAACTGGACTGTCTGGCATTGGGCAGAACTCGACATCGGCTTTCTATTAGAGGTACTTGCAGTGATTACTGCAGGACACTGAGACCAGGAGCCTTTTAGGGCTGGGCTGAGGATCAGCCATAACTGTTTGCTCCACCCTGTTGATTCCCTGAGACCCTGCCCCACCCAAGCTGCCCACAGATGATTTTATATGTGAACTAGGGGCCTGGTGCATGAAATTTGTGCACAAAATTTGTGCATGAGGGGAGGATGGAGGTCCCTCAGCCCAGCCTGCCCCCACTCACAGTCCAGAACCCCTCAGTGGATGTCCTATGATGGCTCCAGTCTGGCAGGTGCCTTTTTCTGTGTGTGTGTGAGTGTGTGTCACCACTGAGGACCTGCCCCCAACCGCATCTGAGGCTCAGAGCAGTCATCCTGTGTGTGTCTATCTGCTGGGGGCCTGCCCCCAGGCACACCATGGAGGCTTGGAGCAGGCACCCCTGTGTTAATCTCTCAGACTCCTGCCATTCCCTGCATGTTGTTCTCTTTTTTGAGCTGTGGCCAGGCCTCAGTGCTGCCTGTCTGCCAGGCTTGCCTACTCCCCATCTTCCTCCAGCCACCGAGAAGTGGGGGAAACCCCACCTGTTCATTACCTTGTGGTCAGGCCAGCCTTTCCCTGCTCCCCAGTCCCCTTGCGGGGACTGGGGAGCCATCCAGGCAGGCAGTGGGTGCCCAGTGGCCTCGCTGCCAGCCTGGGCTGCCTTTCTCTCACCTCCACAATTCCCCGCAAGGGGACCGAGGAGCCTGGCCTGGGCAGGCAGTGAGACGAGCGCCCGGGGGCCTCGCCGCAGGCCCAAGCAGCCTTTCTCCCGCTCCTCAGTCCCCTTGCCCTGTTCCTCAGTCCCTTTGCCATGCTCCTCAGTTCCCTTGGGGGGACTGGTGAGCAGGAGAAAGGTGGCTTGGGCCAGTAGCTAGGCAGCCTGCGATAGCCATCTTGGCTGGGTTAATTTGCATACAGCCGCTCTAATTGGCTGGTGGGCATGGCTTAGGCATCCTGAAGAAATGGTCAATTTCAATATTACGCTATTATCAGAGTAGATGGCCTGGCTCTTTGCAATCTAAAATTACCTAACAAACTGCAGCTGGGTCAGAGAGACCCAGAACATCCAAAAGAAGGCCCAAGGCCCCACAGCAGCTTGAATTGTTTCACAGCTGGGCCTCATCTGGGCACCTCCAAATCCCAAACAAAGAATAGGAATCTGCAGATCTCTCCATACCTCCTGCTAGGTAGCCTCAGGTACAAGCTAAATTAGCATTTCCTTAGAGATCCAAGAGCCAGTGTACCCAGTGGTCAGAGAGGGACCATCCAGATTACAACTCCTCAGACCCATAACAGACACACTCAAGGGGCAGACTCAGTGAGCACCAAAGCCCCACTGAAGTAAGCCTTGCCCCATAAGGGTGTTTCCAGCACAGAAGTTCTCCCACTGTAGACACAGCTGATTCTCACAGCCAATTGGCCTGGAGGTCAATTCCTCTCAGCGATACCAACAACAATCAAGTCTAACTACAACAGGACTGTGCATCCAGCCCACAAAGTGGTGCATCAAGAGTTTCCACCTCAGGTAATTGGAGAGGCTGAGCCTCTGGGCCCTATAGGACACCAAGCACAGAAAGCCACTCTATCAACACAGGGAAGCAGCCAAAATGCGGAGACAAAGAAACAGGTCACAAATGACAGAAATGGAGGAAAGCAAACGACTGGATATAGAGTTCAAAACCACAGTTATAAGGTTTTTCAAGAATTTTCTAGAAACCACCAATAAACTTAGTGAGACCCTCAATAAATCTAGTGAGAACCTCAAGAATATTAAAAAGGACCAACTAGAAATTAAGCATACACTGACTAAAATAAAAAATTATACAGAGATCCAACAGCAGACTAGATGATCACAAGAATCAAGTCAAAGATTTGAATTTCAAAGACGCAAAAAACACCCAACCAGAAAATCAAAAAGAAAAAAGACTCCAAAAATATGAAGTAGTGTAAGGAGCCACTGGGACAACTTCCAGTGTACCAACATCCGAATTATGGGGGTGCCAGATGAAGAGAGAGAGCAAGATATTGAAAACCTATTTGAAGAAATAATGACAGAAAACTTCACAGATAAGAAAAAGCTAAAGGAGTTCATCACCACCAAACCAGTATTATATGAAATGCTGAAAGCTATTCTTTAAGAAGAGGAAAAAGAAGAAAAAGGCAAAGATAAAAATTATGAACAATAAATACATATCTATCAACAAGTGAATCTAAAAATCATAAAAAATCTGATTAACAGACTAAACTAGTGAATATAAGGAATCAGGGCATAGAAAGAAAGTGGACTAACAATTCTCAGAGGGAAAGGGGTTTGGGGGTGTGGGAAGAGACTGGACAAAAATTGTACACCTATGGATGAGGACAGTGGAGGGGGGGGAAGGACAGAGGGTGAGGTGGGAACTGGGAGGAGGGGAGCTATGGGGAAAAAAGAGAAACAACTGTAATAATATGAACAATAAAGATTTAATAAAAAAAGAAAAAGAAGAAAAAAAATAGATAAGAGAGAAAAAGGGGGGTACCAAGTGGTCTGTGACCTTTTAAACTTATACTCTGCAGAAGAATTACCAATTAGTAAGGGTCCAATTAGAAGAGGTCATATAATTTAATAAAAGAGAAACATGCAAGTTGGTGTCACTCCGCTACATCCCAAGACATGCCCACCAGCAATCAAAGTGTCTATATGCAAATTAACCCAACCATGATGGCTGTCGACAGCCACAGAGCTGGAGCAAGCAGGAGGCTTGGTTGTCCCGGCGATGGAGGAATCCAAGCTTCCCACCTGCCTTGGCCTGGGCTGTGGCCTCTGCTAAAGGCAACAAAGTTTCAATTATAGAAGATAAATCCCAGATAGCTGCTTCCAGCCAGCCTTGCTGGGAGTTTGGGTTGCTGGGGGCCATGGCCAGGCTGCAAACAGCCATCAGCCCCTCCCCAGGCTGGCCACACCCTCATGGGGTGAGGGTCTCCGCTGGGGGCCGTGGCCAGCCTGCAAACAGCCATCAGCCCCTCACCTAGACTGGCCAGGTACCCCAGCAGGAACCTCCACCCTGAAGAAGGTGTGGCCAGACTGAAAACGGCCCTCAGCTTCTCACTCAGGCTGGCCAGGCACCCCAGTGGGGACCCCCACCCTGAAGGGGCTGTGGCCAGCCTGCAAACAGCCATGAGCCACTCATCCATGCTGGCCAGGCACCCCAGCAGAGACACCCACCCTGAAGAGGGTGTGGCCAGCCTACAAACAGCCATCAGCCACTCACCCAGGCTGGCCAGGCACCCAGTGGGGACTGCCACCTTGAAGGGGCTGTGGTCAGCCTGCAAATAGTCATCAGCACCTCATCAGGCTGGCCACACCCTCATGGGGTGAGGGTCCCTGCGGGGGAGGAAGGCTGTGGCCAATCTGTAAACAGCCATCAGCCACTCAGTCAGGTTGGCCAGGCACCCCATCAAGATCCCTCTCCCTGAAGGGGGTGTGGCCAGTCTGAAATAGCCTTTAGTCCCTCACCTAGACTGACCAGGAACTCCAGCAGGACCCCCACCCTGATCTGGGACACCCTTCAGGGCAAACCAGCCGGCCCCCACCCATGCACCAGGCCTCTGTCCTATATAATAAAAGGGTAATATGCAAATTGACCCTAATAGCAAAACCACTGGGAATGACTGGTCACTATGACACACACTGACCACCAGGGGGCAAACACTCAATGCAGGAGCTGCCCCCTGGTGGTCAGTGTGCTCCCACAGGGGGAGCTCTGCTCAGCCATAAGCCAGGCTGATGGCTGCCAGTACAGCAGTGGTGGTGGGAGCCTCTCCCGCCTATTCAGCAGCGCTAAGGATGTCCTACTGCAGTTTAGGCCTGCTCTCCACTGTGAAGTGGACATTCCCTGAGGGCTCCTGGGCTGCCAGAGGGATGTCTGACTGCCAGCTTAGGCCCATTCCCCTGAGGAGCAGGCCTAAGCCAGCAGGTGGACATCCCCTGAGGATCCCAGACTGTGATAGGGCACAGGCTGGTCTGAGGGACCCCTCTGAGTGCACAAATTTTTGTACACCAGGCCTCTAGTGTTCAGATAAAGAGCTACCTTAATATATAAATCAGAGACAAAGAGACTCAGAACAAGATTTAGAATTTTTTCCCATTTTAGAGAGAGAGACAGCAGGCTTTTCACATTTGTGGACCCTGAAGGAGTTTGAATATGCTTCCAATAAACTTCTACCTTTTTATATAAAATCTTTTAGTCCATGAATTTATTCTTCAAAATGTTGTAGGACAAGAACCTACAAGGAGGAGTCCACATCCCAATTCCATGTATCACTTTGAAGGAAGAAAAGCCCTCTAATACTCTGGAATGCCTGGTAGGTCTGTCCACTAAAGTAGGCCGGAATTTCCCTGACTCTAAGAAATTAATCCAGCCCCTGTGGAAGTGCAGAGGGTCTAACCTAAATCTGAAGCTTGAGTAGGCTTAAAAGTGTATTTATAGTTTTGATCCATCTGAATTTTTATCCTCAAACATTTGAACTTTTGGATGGGTCATGGTTAGAGTGGTTCTGCTACTGAGTAAAAATTTTACTGGGTAAACTCACACACACAAACACAAACATGTTACCACTGTGTTCACTGGCCACAGATTTACAGTGAGCAACTTTGACATTTCACCAAATACACAAACTTGGAACTGAATGCAACAGTATACAAAGGGGAGACTTATGATCTACTAGAGTTGTTTTCTTTTTTTTTTTCTTTTTTTTAAGGCTAAAATGCGCCTGGCCAGTTTTTCTCAGTGATTAGAGCATTGGTCTGCACACCAAAGGGTCTCGGGTCGATTCCTGGTAAAGGGCATGTACCTGAGTTGTAGGTTCATTCCCCAGCCGCAGCCTTGGTAAGTTCAGGAGGGAACCAGCTGATGTCTCTCTTCCCACCTCTCCCTGGTCTCTCTCCTCCCAACCCCCGACTCCCTTTTTTCCACTCTCTCTGAAAAAGCAATGGAAAAAATATTCTCAGGTGAAGATTAACAACAACCACAAAAGACTAAAATTATTTACTAGATAATCCACTATTTTGAAGTCAACACATGAAAATGTTTAGAAAGGTGGACTATCTCGTCCAGTAAGACCTCTTAAAGAAGATCTAAAAAGTACTTTGAATGGTGATAAAGATAGATTTAGGAAATTTGAGAGCTGATGTTGGCAGGGACAGGATGGAACAAATCAACCTAAACAGAACAGGAGGTATTTCTCTTAAATACAAGATACGTCTAAGTAAATTTAAAGCCTTGGCACAATTTAGATTTTTGTATGGTTGGTTATGGGAAGCAATAATAATTATTCAAGCCATATAATTTCCAGGTCTTCCCACCCCCAACCCTGGGTTTTAAAAGTATGAGAATCTGCTTTAAGAAAATAAATTATTGATCTGGTCTGTGTGGCTCAGTTGGTTGGGTGTCCTTCCAGGCACCAAAAGGTTCCTCTGTCATTTCTGGTCAGGGCACATACCTGGGTTGTGGGTTCCATCCCCGCTAGTGGGCGTGCAGGAGGCAGCCTATACATGTTTTGCTTTAGCATCAGTATTTCTTTCTCCCTCTCCCTTTCTCTCTAAAAACCAATAACAATATTTTTTTTAAAAAAGAAAAATTATTCAAGGAAGTAGCACTTACTGTGCTTGAGTTGGCTTTTGCCTAAATAACACTCATCTTTAAAATCAGATTTATAAATGTGCAGATGAAGAAGCCATTGAAGAACTGTGATGCAGATTCTAGCAGGGTCCGCACACTTTTTAAATGGGGTCAGTTCACTGTCCCTCAGTCTATAGTTAAAAAAAAAAAAAACTATGAACAAATTCCTATGCACACTGCACATATCTTATTTTGAAGTAAAAACACAAGGCAGCAAAAACACCCTGCAGGCCGGATAAATGTCCTCGGCGGGCCGCATGTGGCCCACAGGCCGCAGTTTGAGGACCCCTGGTTCAAACGTGCTTATCCATGATTATGTGACACTACACCTGAATTACATGCGAATAACCGTATGAATCAGGAATGTTGCGCCTTTCTACTATCACAAACGAGTTGTTAAAAGAGTCTTCAGAAATTCGGGAAGCAGGGACCTCTTGGCCGCGAGGCAGAGGGCAAGGGACAGGACATGCCCAACAGTCACACAGCGGTGTCCACTGACGCGAGCCCTCACGGTTCAGCCGCCCGGCAGCCTGTGGGCTTCCGCGCAGCAGAAGGCGGCGGGGAGGTCCCGGCGCTGAGCGGTGCTCCTCCGCCCGAAGCCTTCCACGTCAGTCAGCAGCCAGCAGGGACAGAAGACACAGACTCAAGGACAGGCCCCGCCCACCAGGACAGGCCCCGCCCACCGCTCTAAGCCTGGCTCCGGCTGCGTCGCTAACGCGGGGCGGAGGGTGACGAAAGGAGTCGCGACCATCTCTTCGGGGCGTCGCTCGGCAGGCGATTCCCACGGTCCTGGGCCCCGACGTCTGCAGAGCTGCCTCTCGGGACTCCCTACCACCGCTCCTTCGGCCTCTGCCTGGCCCGCCGTCCCCCGCGCAGCCCCTGCGGCTCAGGCACGGCCCGCGCTCCGCCGCCCTGGCGCCCGCTACTCTGTCGTCCCCAGACCGGCGCGGACCGGTTCGGCCGGGGCGCAGGCGGCTGGGGAGGGGTCGCTGGCCCTGGGGTCGCGCTGGTGCCGCCACCGACCTGGGGCTGTCGGTGGAGGGCGAGTGCTGGCTCCCTGGACACGGGTCGCTCTTCGGGGCCGACGGGCCGCGCGCGGAGGCAGCCGTGGGGCCGACCCATCCCTTCTCGGGCCCTGCGGCGGGGCGGGGCCCCGGGTCGCGGCCCCGGTCTCCTGGCCTGCCCCCTTCGTGGGGCGCGGCGGTGGCGACCCTGTGTACGAGCACGGATCCTTCTGGCGCCTCCTCCTCCTCCCTGCTTTCTTCCCCGTCCTCCTCTTCATCGCCGAGCGAGGTGATGGCGCTAAAGGATGTGCGGGAGGTGAAGGAGGAGAACACCCTGAAGGAGAAGCTTTTCTTGCTGGCGTGCGACAAGGGTGAGAGCTCGGCCCCATTCTCCGCTCCCGACGCTCTTGTCCTCCACACCCCTCGTCCTCTCCGTAGCCTCAGCAGGGCGCCCTCCCTGTCCCGCCGCCGAGCGCCTGCCCCGCCGCCCCCGCCGCCCCCGCCGCCCCCGCCGCCTCTCCGGGGCGCCCCCGCCGCCTCTGCCCTGTGAGTGCGCAGCTGCCGCGGGAACCGCGGGCACGGCCCGCCAATTGCGGCCACAGTGCCCAGGCGCTGGCCGTGTCTCCCGTGGTGGCGTCCTGTGCTTAGGTAGCGTCGCGGGGGCGCGGACCCTAGGATTTCAGCCCTGCCTCTGCTGCTGGCTACCCGGATGACCTGTGGTCTCTCTTTGGGGAGTTACGTTTTTCCTTTTTGGAAGCCCAAAGGGCTTGTCCAGTGTGAAAACTCCATGACCTTGCTTAAGGTGCCTCGTGTTTGTGGGCTTGCCTGTTTTCACCCCCCTCTTCATTAAAATCTCACTGTGTTGCAGTATTTTAAGTTCAGCCTTGGTGTGTACAGTGACTGTTGACTGGAATTAGATATGTCAGAATCCTAGGTGGAGACAGGACTGAAGAAATAGTCCCAAACTTTCTCCAAATTTACAGAACAACTTTGTTCGTGCTTTTTATTGGAAAAGAAGATTGATTGCTTCTAAACCTTCTTTGAGAAATAAAAGTAGTGCAAAATAATTACAGGGCAAAAATGTGGAAGATATTTAATATTTTTATTAAAAAAGATTCGTCATTTTTATGGCCCTATGAAGTCTCTTCATTGAAGCATGCTTTCTTTTGTTGCATGTAATGAAAGGAATGGGAAATTGATTGCCCTAAGACTAATTTCATTTCCTGTGTGAAATACTATAAAATTCATTTTTCTACATCTATTCAACTTGCCTTTGTTGTCCTAAAAATAAAAGTTAGTTTACCAGTAAAAATGGGTGTATTTGGGAACAGCAAAGAAATGCAATTCAGGTCAAGTAAGCTACAGCAAAAGCCATAGGCAAGGCCAACAAAGGAGAGGAAAGTTTTATGGAGAAGAAGTTGGAAGCGGTGGTTTTGAATAAAAGTTCATTGGAGAAAATTGAGAGTTAAGGGTGATGATGGTTTCTCATTGGCTGGGGTGATAAATTTCCTGCAGGATGATTGATTTCTCATTTGCTGGGATTGTCAATTTCTTGTAGACCTAATGTAATCTTTTATGTTGGGGCCTACCATTGATGATTCTTTCCTGTTGAGGATTTTTCTGTTGGATTCTGTAATTGATGAGGTACTGCATATGAGCACCCGTCTGGCCTGACACTATTTCAAGTAAGATTTCCCTTTGTTAATTTTCACACCTTCCAATGGCCATGCTCACTTAGAAAACTCAGTTTAGGATCATGCAGACTTCAAGAACATAAACTCAAAGGGACTTTTTACATTATGAAAAGGTTAGCTATAGAGGATATTTTGTATGTGTGAGTTTTTGTGTTTTTTTAAATATTTTTTATTGATTTCAGAAAGGAAGGGAGAAGGAGAGATAGATAGAAACATCAATGATGAGAATCATCCATAAACTGCCTCCTGCACACCCCCTACCGGAGATTGAGCCCAAAGCAAGGGTATGTGCCCTGACTGGGAATGAACCATGATTTCCTGGTTCATAGGTCAATGCTCAACCACTGAGCAACCTGGTATTTTTCATAAGTGTCACTCTCTAACCTCTTACTGCTTTTGAAGTAGGATATGATTTACATAATCTTTTACAAACACATTGACTTATAAAGGCCACTTATGTCAGCCACTTTTATGTCCGTACGTAATACTAAACTATATTATGAAAACATTCCTTAAAATCTACCATGGACACAACTTTGAATTGTCTTGGAAATGTAAAGAAGCATAATATATGTCTATAACCTCACAAAAATCATTTTGGATTAGGTAAAATTGCTTAGTATTACTGAAGTGGATTGTGTAAGTTCTTTTCCCTAAAGAAATTCTCTGAGAGAGGGAATAGAAAATTGTGTTGTACTAGAATGAATAAATCACTGCTGCGTGTCCCCCAGCTAACTGAGTTGTGGTTATTTTAAAGCAAACAGAAAGTATGTAAAGAAAGGGAATTTGATGTTCCTGTCAAACTGAGGAATATGGTTTGAGTAAGTACCTATATGTTGTGTGTAATTAAGATTATTGCATGACATATTTACTGGTAAAACAAAAGAATGTTTTGATATATTACAGTTTTGTAGCCTGTCCAGTAGTGCAATTGAAATAACTTGGTACTCTCTGTCAGCTTCCCATTTTATAAGATTATTAAGATTCTTGGAGCAATTTGGCTGTTGGGAGTGGGTAGAAAGTAAATATGTATGCTTTTTTGCCCATATAAAGTAAAAAAAAAATTAAGGAGAGAGTAAGTAGGTATTTTCTGTTTCAGGTATGTTAAAATGAGCTCGTGGGTTAGGTTGAGGAAAATGGCTTATTTCTTACACTATGGTATTCTTTTATATGTAAAAAATAAATAGGAGTTATAGCAGTTTTTTTTACATGTTTGTGTTCACTAATATTGTTAAACCTCTTTTAGTATCACCCAAACCAAATCTACAAGAGGAAATTTCCTGAAGTAGTGGTAGTTTCCACTACTACATTGGAGCTTTTATCAAACCAAATGGCAACTATTTGCTAAAACAACTCTTTGGGTTAGAGTGCATATACTTTTTATAGATGCTGTCATTTCATCTTCACAACCCAATGAACTATATCTATTGTTATCCCCATTTTACAAATAAGGAAAATGAGACTTAGCAGAAATTTAAAATTACTCTGTGTAAAGTTGCATTAGTTAAGAAGTAGAACTAGGATATATCTTGAGCCTGCACTATTAACCACTATGTTATATTGATCTAGTTTTAGTTGGATGAATGAAAATCATTTGTGTTAGAAAAGACATGTTCACACTTGGGCTTACTAGTTGAAAATTAAACTTGCTCTCTACGAATGTTTTATAAACCTTGCTTTCTGTAGATCAAATTTATCCAATAAGAGTAAAAAACTTTAATAGCACCAGAGCAAATCTACTGTAGAACATCTATGTTTCTTATCCTTTTCATTTAACAGTCTTATTCTACATGTACAACATGTTCATAATGCATTACACTTAGAAAGAATTCCTAAAGTAAAACTTGTGGAGATGAGGTGGTTATGTGCATGTTAGTGGATGAGTGGGACTTTGAAAGATATGTACAGATTAAGGAGTAAAGAAAAAATTAGAAAAGAGCCTGGCCAATGTAGTTCAGCTGTTGAGCATTGACTCAGCAACCAAGAGGTCACTGGTTCCATTCCAGGTCAGGGTACATACCTGGAGTTGCAGGCTCCATCCTCTTTGGGGGATCCTGCAGGAGGCAGCCAATCAATGATTTTTCTCTGCCATTGATGTTTCTATCTCTCTTATCTCCTTCCTTTTCACTGGACTATCTGCATGTTCACTATCAGTTCAATTTATGACTAAAAGTTTCACTTTCTGAAGTGTTTGATAAGTTTTTGATAAGTGTTTGATAAGTGAGTGTCTATTCGTAGTGCTATGAGGAAAATATTTCTTTTTGTGATTAGTTTTCTTACGATAACTAAGGAAATATGGCATCAAGAAAATTATGATTCAACTTCTTCCAAAATGCATGGGGAGCTTTAAAGTTATTGATTTCAAATAATTCCACTTTACCTGTTTGAGTTGCTCAGTTGTTGGAACATTGTCCCATTCATCAAAAAGGTTGGGGGTTCATTTCCAAGTCAGGTCAGGGCACATACCTATGTTGCAGATTCGATGATTGAGGATCGATGTTTTTCTCACTCTTCCTCTCTCTCTAGAAATAAGTGAAAGCATATCCTCAGGTGAGGATTAAAAAATAATAATAATAGCAAAATAGCAAATCTATTTGAAATTTTAACCCCTCTCCTCCAAATGTTACTTTTTAAAAATTTACTCATTTAGTCATGATACTTTTTCTGTATCACGAAATTATTTCTTTTCCCTCTGGTTTTCACTCTGTTCTTTTCTGCAGGTTTTTTTTTTTTTTTTTTTTTTTTTTTTTTTTTTTTTTTTTTTTTTTTTTTTTTTTTTTTTTTTTTTTTTTTTTTTTTTTTTTTTTTTTTTTTTTTTTTTTTTTTTTTTTTTTTTTTTTTTTTTTTTTTTTTTTTTTTTTTTTTTTTTTTTTTTTTTTTTTTTTTTTTTTTTTTTTTTTTTTTTTTTTTTTTTTTTT
>PVJC01012121.1:0-14264 GCA_004026665.1 Murina feae | reverse complement strand
TTCATAGATGTCTAAAGAACAACTGTAGTTGCAAGTCACTTAAAATGGTTTATTTATATTATATTTTAAAAGTAAAATGAAAACAAAACTCTGCTTTCTTTGTGTAGTTAATTAGCATTTCTCTTGATTTATTTCCCTTATTACTGCACTAGTTGGTCAGCAGACAAATATAGTGGGCCCTCCATGAAAAGATTACCTTTGACATTATTCTCATGTTTTCCCATGGGTCAACTGTTTTGATGTGGGCTAGAGTTAGGCAGAAGGAAATCTGCATGCTCCTGACAGGTTAAATTTTTACTTTGAAATATTCTGACTTTAGCCACTACCAGCATTAATCCCACTCCTCTTTTAGAGGTTTGTGAGTTGGGTGTTCCCTGGTCGTATAATCTAAACAGTTTCATTTATGAGATAAGGGTGTGTGTGTGTTGTATGTGTGTGTGTGTGTGTGTGTTGAGAGGGGAAAAGAGGAGATGAATTTCACATGAATAACACTGCTTTTCCAAAGTTTATAATATCCTCAGCATATTACTTGATCTCATAACTATTTTGATGTATGAGTAAATGTGGGTATGTATTTGAGATGTAAAACTTTAAGCTTATAATTTTTCTAGCTTTCAGTCTGTATACTTGGACATTCTTTATTGCTTTAAATATCTTCTAAAAGTTTCTCTCCTTATCATTCAGTTATGAATTTTAAATAGCAACTTTCAATTGATGTACATATTATTTTACCAAGATATAAGTTTTTAGCAAAGAAGTGTTCACATTTTTGCATATTTCCATATACAAAAATGAGTTTAGGTTTTAATCTTTTAAATTAACAGGCTAAGTTTTCTTTATAGTCATTCACATTTAATATGTTATGAATATTAAATTGTGTTTGTATTTGTTATTTAGGTGACTATTATATGGTTAAAAAGATTTTGGAGGAAAGCAGTTCAGGTGACTTGAACATAAATTGCGTAGATGTGCTTGGGAGAAATGCTGTTACAATAACTATTGAAAATGAAAATTTGGATATACTACAGCTACTTTTGGACTACGGTTGTCAGGTACAAGGCTAGATAATTTTATTTTGTAGCTTCTAAGTTCTGTTAGATATGCCATGTTTTCTTCTTTGTAGTTCCCTCTCTTCCTACCTCCTTCCCTATCTTACTTTTTCCCCCTGTTCTCTTTCTTCTCTTTCACTTTTAAATGGATTTTGACCCATAAAAAGTTCTAAAAACAAATCAAAAGCCCATTTGTCAAAGTATAATATTTTTACTTGATTTATTTTTTTCTCCCAACTTTTACGCCCCTCCCCCATCTTATGTGTTTTAAATCTGACAGGGAAAATTATCATGACTTATTAAAGGTGACTTTGTTTTTCTTATTTATATTATAATAATATTATATGTACATAGTGTTATATATAAAAATATACAAGTGTTCTAGAAGTGTCAGGAGAAAAGATTTTTCTGTGACCCATATAATTTACAAGCATAAGAACAAAATGCTCCTAACTCACAAAGCAATTTTCAATTTTGATTCTGATTTTCTCTTAAGTTTCATTAAATTTTCCTTTTTGCCTGAACTTAGTGTTTACTTATAACTAAAGGTGAATGAATTTTTTTAACTGGAAAATACTGACCTTTTATATAGTTTTCAATTAGGGTAGAAGAACAGTCTTGAAAGAATTCAGTTAGAGATTCTGAAAGAAATTTAATCATATTTTTCTTTTCTTTTTAGTTTGCTTAGTATGGGACCTAGCACATGAATTCTGGCTTTTTTTCTTTCACATAGTATGATTGATGCTCTATTGTAGCTTTAACCTAATGAGGCATATATATAATATGGATATATATATATATACATGTATATTTTGAGTGGCATCAAGAAGCACTCAGAAGATTTAAAAAAATATAAATATAAATAGGTTAGTTATATGGACAGCATGGTACCATCTCTGTATATACATATTTAGATAGAGAAAGAAGTTACTTTCCCAGCAATTTCAGTTATTCAGAACATCAATGAGACTCAGGAAGTAAGTAAAAAGTACCTCTGAACAGCCGGAGCCGAGAAGTTTCTGACATACAAACTTTGGTCAGAGGAATACTTCTGGAGCCCTTCTTCAAAGTCTATATTTGTTAATTTTAGATTCTTTAGCAAACTTAATTATTTAGTTTTCTAATCCATAGAGAGAAGTGCAGCAGAAGGGGCATGAGGATTGCAGAGTTCAGTGCCTCTGACTATTTATTAAAGAGGTCAACAGCATTACATACATGATAATCCCTGAGGGAGCTGTATGTTAGAATAATAATGAATGTTTATAACAATGGCCCAGAGTACTAAGGAAAAATTAAATTATATTCAGTGCCTGTTGTTTTAGACAAAGGAAGAATATATACAGTACTGTTAAAAGCAGAAAATTTCCATCAAAATAGTTTACATTTCAAAGTTAAATACTTAAAGGCATAGAAAATAAGGTTATAAAGGAAGTCCTGGATGATTCTTAATAAAGGAGGTATTATCGTATAATAATTATTTTTGTCTTTTTACACATATGACTCTCTCTATATAATCTGCAGTGTATATGTCGTTCTTTTTACATCCCTGATTACATTTGAACATCATAGCCAGCCTATATAGATGTTACATTTTATAGATTAGAACACTGAGGCTCATGGACTTTAATGAATTCCCAAAGTTCTAAAATGAGGGCAAACCTAAGATATAATCTGATCTTTTGACTGCAATTTTCATGCTCTCTTCAGTTCACTGTGTCTGTCTCAGGTTACCTATGTCCTATCTATCAATCAACAAGTGTCTAAGGCCTTCGATCGGATGTGATTGTAGAAATGAATAAATAAAACATGAGTTCTGTACTAAAGAATATTAAAAGTAATTGGACAATGAAAGTACATATGAATTTCAAGTCATTTAAAAAAACAGAAGTGTGTTTGATAAGTGCTAAGGGGTAATACTACTTGAACCTTGTATATTACTTTGAGTGTTTTTATATATTTTATGTTGTGTTATTCTTATGGTTCTCAACTGATAATCCTCCCCTCCTCTCCAGGGGACATTTGACAATGTATGGAGACATATTTGGTTTCATAACTAGAGGGTGGGTTACTACTGGCATCTGATGAGTAGAGGCCACAGATGCTGCTAAACATCTTACAATGCTCAGGACAGCTGCCATGACAAAGATTTATCTGGCCTAAAATGTCAACAATGCCACTATTGATAAACCTTATTTTATACTTAAATTTTTGTAGTTTATAATAAATGTGTTAGAAATAGAAAAAAAAGAAGATCACCGTGGATTGGAGCTATTAAGAAAGGTTTACTGGAAGAGTGTCAGTTGAGCCTTGAAAACTTAATAATTACTAATACATATATGGTAATACTACATGCCAAGAACCTTTAATGTATTCAGCTTCCTTAATCCTCACAATATTCCTATCAGATAGGTACTGGTATAATCTCCATTTTATAAAAGAGGAAACCGAGGTACAGAAAGGTTAAATAACTTGCCCAAAGTCATTGACTAAATGGTAGACTGGAACTTGAACCCAGGTCCTGGCTCCAGAGTCCATGCTTTTTACCAAGTATCCAAAATTACTCTCAAATGTGTAGTTAGGTCGGAATAGGGAATGTGGACAAGAATGTAAACAAAGGCATGTGCAATGTGTGTCCTCAAAACAGTGAATTGATTTCACCTGTTTAAACAAAATATTTGGGGTGGATAGTAGTGTGAAGTATCTGGAAAAACAACTAAAAGGAAACTCATGAAAATGGTCTGATTGCCAGGTTTTAAGGAATTTGGGTTTTATGAAAGATAGTGGGGTCAAGAAATGATTTTTGAGAAAGGATGTGATATGTCCAGTGGTATTTTAGAGAAACTATTCTAGTGGTTGTGTTCAGTATACATGAGAAAATGGAAAATGGGGAAGGTTTTAACTGTGGTGAGCAGTTTTGTAATCCAGACATGAAGAGGGTAAAGCCTGACTGGAATAGTGGCTTTAACCTCTTCATGTCTGGAATGGTGGGAGGTGGGGAATGGCAGATATGAGAAATTTTATGAAGGAGAATTGACAGAATGTAGTGACTATTTAAATTTGGAGGGGAGAATTGAGAAGGAGTCCAAGATGATTTGGAAATCTTAAAAATGGGTGACTCTGAAGAAGAAAGAAAAATAGGAAATTAAGAATAGAAGTCAATCTTGGGGCAGAGAAATGTGAATTCTGGTTTTGGCCTTGCTTATTTTGGGGCTATCAGGATCCTACAACAGACAGTTACAGATGAAGATTTCATCTCTAGGGAGTGGTCAAGCTGGAGAGAAGCAGCAGTCATGGCCATGGACATTGTGAGAGTGAGTGAATGACAACAGAGAAGAGCAGCTCTTTCTCAGGGAACATCTATTTTAATAAAGGGCACTAAAAGGAAAGGGTGTATTGAAGGAGTCAGGACAGTGCAGCATTGTAAAAACTAAAGAAATAGTTTTAATATGTTGCCTAGAAATCAAGGGAAATGAGGAATTTTTGAAATTCACATCAATAGAACTAAGAAAATGATGCACATGAATTTGAGAAGTTTGATAAAGTGAGAGGAAGAAAACTTGAGTGGAAAAAAGAGAATCAAGCCCAGTTACCAAAGAGTGAGAAAATATCTCATGTTTGGGGAGGTAGGGACTAGGGCTAGCATGTCTGTGAATGAAGCACCAAAGTCCTAGAGAAGACAGAAAGAATTAAATAGAATACTAGGGTGGACTATTTAGCTTTAGAAAGGAAGTGGCTTATTACTCTGAGCTTAAAAGAAAGAGTATCTGAATTGTTGAAAATTCTGAGGTGAGAAGGAAGATAGCAACCTCATTAATACATAATCTAACCTAATAAAAGAAAAAAAGAGAAGCATGCAAATTGGTGTCACTCCACTAAACCCCAAGCCACGCCTACCAGCCAGTCAGAGTGACTATATGCAAATTAACCCAACCAAGATGGCGGCCGGCAGCCATGAAGCTGGAGGAAGCAGGAGGCTTGGTTGCCCCATTGATGGAGGAAGCGAAGCTTCCCACCTGCCCTGGCCAGCTGTGGCCTCCGCTCAAGGCAACAAAGTTTCAAGTATAGAAAATAAATAAATCCCAGATAGCTGCTTTCAGCCGGCCTTGCTGGGAGCTTGGGTTGCTGGGGGCCGTGGTCAGCCTGCAAACAGCCATCTGCCCTACCAGAGACCAGTCATTGTCACTTAGTAGGGAAATGTGCCTGAAGGCTGGTCGACCTTAATTCCCCTGAATAGTGGGGGAGCTATTCACCCATCGTTTAGATGGAGACATTGATAGTTAAAGTAGCCCTCCACCTCTGTTACTGATATGTAAATTCTTGTTGCCTCTTTGTTGTTGGAGTTTCATGCCCTTAGGTTAAGGATGTGATTGTTTTCCCCTTTGCCTTAATAAAAGCTTTGAGCAAGACCTGTGTAGTGGGCAGTCTTACCCACTAGAGGTAAAGATGCCACGCCTGGTCCCCATTATTTCAAATTAATTTTCTTCTAGTCTCTCTCTCTTCATTTGGTGTGCGGCCTCCTCCAGAACTCAAACCTGAACGGGAACCCTGAACCACGCGGGACGTGTAAGGGGCTCCCGCACTGCCCCTCACCCAGGCTGGCCAGGCACTCCAGTAGGACCTCCACCCTGATCCGGGATACCCTTCAGGGCAAACCAGTTGGCCCCCACCCATGCACCAAGCCTCTATCCTATATACTAAAAGGGTAATGTGCAAATTGACCCTTACAGCAGAACGACTGGGAATGACTTGTCATTATGACACACACTGACCACCAGGGGGCAGACGCTCAATGGAGGACCTGCCCCCTGGTGGTCAGGGTGCTCCACAGGGGGAGCTCTGCTCAGCTACAAGCCAGGCTGACAGCTGCCAGTACAGCAGTGGTTGTGGGAGCCTCTCTTGCCTCCTCAGCAGTGCTAAGGACGTCTGCAGCTTAGGCCTGCTCCCCACTGTGAAGTAGACATCCCCCGAGGGCTCCTGGGCTGCTAGAGGGATGTCTGACTGCTAGCAGGTGGACATCCCCCAATGGGTCCCAGACTGCAAGAGGGCACAGGCTAGGCTGAGGGACTCCCCTGAGTGCACAAATTTTTGTGGGCCAGGCCTCTAGTAAGTATATAATTGAATGTTTTAATAAGGAATGGTCCAGTATCTATGAGAAATTGGGAAGCAAAACTAAGGGTATTTTGTATACCTATAGATATTTTTTATTTTTTTCATTTAAAAATATATTTTTATTGATTTCAGAGAAAGTGAGAGGGAGAGAGAGAGAGAGAGAAACATCAATGATCAGAGAGAGTCATTGATCGGCTGCCTCCTACGTGCTCCACACTGGGGATCAAGTCCACAACTCCGGTATATACCCTGACTGGGAATAGAACTATGACCGCCTGGTTCATAGGTGGATACTCAGCCACTGAGCCACACTGGCTGGGGCATATAGATACTTTTAAAATAACATAAAACATTCTTTTCAGACGTGGCTTTTTTATATAAGTAAATATTTTTATACCTGAAGCTTATCCTTTACCAAATAGTGTATATGAATATAATTTAACTTTATCATCATAAGTGGAAATCACTGAGAATGTAGTCATTTTAGTTTCTTCAGATAGCCTGAAACTAAACACATTTGTCCTTACATTAAATGGCTTCAGACTGCTGTGTGTGTGTGTGTGTGTGTGTGTGTAATGATTTTGCTATACTGATCTTTCTTTTCAGTGATCAACTTTAGCAGTTACTTTTTCTTTCTCCCTACTTTGTTGGTTTTAATATAGTTGTTTTCATATTCAGACTTGAAGGGTACTTTGGAAAACCAGATAATTGTCATTTATAGAGCCAATTCCTTCAGGGAATTAATGACCATGAAGTTAGTTTATGACCACTCAGTATGGTTTTTTGGGAGATGTGCAGCTGGACCCATGGTTATATCTCAGATCACTGGAGTTACTTAGTATTTTGACTTAGCAGTGGCATTACTATAGTTAGTTTTGTAGGTTAAAAATTAAAATCAGAACTGAAATGTTAAGTAGTAAGGAACATAGTTTTTTTTTTTTTTGCTTCACCTGACCAAATACAGTAAAAACTAAAAACCCAAGGGAAATGTTTACAGCGCTGAATAATAATAATGCTAGATTTTAAAGAATAGGCTATAGCCCAATGAACCTTAAAAGTTTTAGGAGATAAAATAACAAATTAACTTTCTTATAAGGGTAGGGAGTTTTCCTGTGAGAACACAGAGGTGGTTCCTAATAGTTGAATATGGCCCCCAATCCTATTTTGGGGATGCTTACTCCTATTTTTTAGACATCCACATAATGTCTGTCATTTTTAGTCCTATTTCTAAAAAAATGTATTTGTATTGATTTCAGAGTGGAAGAGAAAGAAAGAGAGAGATAGAAACATCAATGATAAGAAAGAATCATTGATTAGCTGCCTCCTGCATGCCTCCAATGAGGATCAAGCCCGAAACCTGGGCATGTGCCCTTGACCCAAATCAAAACTGGGACCCTTTAGTCTGCAGGCTGATGCTCTATCCACTGAGCCAAACTGGCTAGGGCTAGTTTTATTTTTAAAAGAATGTTGATCAATAGTTGATAAAGATTATAACAGTTTAAAAATACACAGATTGAAAATAATCAGGGCATTTTCTTTTTTTTTTCTTTTTTTAAATTTTGTTTTATTACTTTAAGTATTACAAAGAGGGTTAAATAAGATGGCATTTTATCTCTGTGTTTCATTTCTGCCTTTATGGTTTTCCTTTGAAAAAACATCAAGCCCAGATTGTGGTTGAGTATGGACCTATGAACCAGGAGATCACGATTCGATTCCAGGTCAGGGCACATGCCCAGGTTGCAGGCTTGATCCTTGGTGTGGGACATGCAGAAGGCAGCAGATCAATGATTCTCTCTCATCATTGATGTTTCTATCTCTCTCCCTGTTCCTTCTGCTCACTGAAATCAATAAAGAAACATAACATAAAGCAGTTTTTTAAAAAAGAAAAGAAACTCCAAAACCTGATGTCACAATTTCCAAGTATAATAAAACTATATGCAGACTTTGTTACAGAGAGTTGAAAATCCCCATTTGTTCAGCCTCTTGTTATTTTTTCTTGCTGTCAAAGTTAAAGCTTCAAAATTTGTAAAACCACAGTCACTTCTCCCTCCTATCTCTAAGGACATTGTAGCCTAGTTCTTGTGGTTTTACTTGATTAGATCACTGATACTAATTTCAGTCTTGTACCATTTCAGTCAGCCATGTATGTTTTCGAGATGAGAGCAGAGAGCGCCCCCTCTACATTTTTTCCATTGTCTGCTCTCTTTATGATTGCATTGATGATCATTTTTATTAGATTGAATGCAATTCTTTACCTGTAGTTATAGTTTTTGGCAATTTCTCTATTTTTTTTTTGCAGTTGCTCATAGATTTGGAATGTTAAGATTCGGTCAAAGTAAGGCAAGAAAATGTACTATTTGGACAAGCTAAATTTTTGAAATTCAGTATTACTGTATATAATACAGTTTAATTTAAAAAATAGTTTTATTTATGAATTAGTGAAATAAATACTTTATCATTTTATCCTCCATTTTTATTTTTAACTTTTTTTTTTTAAAGTCCACAGATGCACTTTTGGTGGCAATCGACTCTGAAGTAGTGGGAGCTGTTGATATACTACTTAATCATCGACCAAAACGATCATCAAGACCAACTATAGTAGTTAGTACTCTTAAATGTTTATTAATTTGGATTTTTAAATAAAAATAAATCTCCTGCCCCATTGCCATCTTTTTCTTCCCCCAAATTTATTTGTCTTAAGGAAATAGATCTCTTTCACTTTGTAAAATATTGCTTTAAAGTAAGTAGACACTTGCAAGAATAATATTGTTTTCAGGAAACCTTTTTAAAATTAATGCTATTTCCATGATTTTGTCAGTATGAACCAGAACTTTAAGTCTGGAACATTCTGTAGGTTAAGTTGAAGATACAAATTAGTTTCCACATGAATTTAAGAATTAAATGTAAACAGTGAAACCATAAAAATGGAAGAAAATGTAGGTGAATGTTTACTGACTGGGAGTAGAGGAATGTTCTAAGCATAAAAGCAATGGCTGTTTAGAAGTTAAATTTCTGGAATTCGGTCATCAAGCAAAATTTAGAAAGCAGGTAGATAACTGGCAAAGGATATTTGCAGCATATATCAGAAATTCATAATCTTAATATTAGACAAATTGATGAAAACACCAAAATCAGAAAGGACATGAAAAAAACCTCAGAAAAGAAAATATTAAATCTTATAATCAAATACAAGATACTAATATTTGCTTATCAAATTAGCCAAGATTTAAAAAAATAATAATTAAAAAAATTAAAATCACTGATGCAAGGAAGTCTCCTACACCATTGGTTAGGTGGGTGTTTAGAATAGCACTTGGCCGGATGTGTCAGAAAAAGGAAAGATGTTCATATTCTTTTACCTAGTGCTTTCTCCTCTAGGAATTTGCCTATGAAATGGTCAGAAATGTGGATAAAAATGTTAATTGTAATCTTGTAGTAGTGGAAAAATCTAAATATTTTAAAATAGAAGGTTTTATTTTACAATAAAATAATTATGTGTATATTTAAATGGCACTTTTTAAAGACTAGGAACATGGAAAAATAAAATCTAGGCAGTGACAAAAATGAGAATAGTAAACTGTATATGTAATATGATCCAAGGTTAAAATATGCATACAAAAGGAACTGTATGGAAATGTAGCAAAATGTTACCTAAAGGTTGCCATCTTATTGCCAAATTAAGGATTTTTTTACTCTTTTTATTTTTCTTTACTGCTTTTGTAATTAGGAAGATATTCATTAACAGTCAGATAAATTATGTCTTTAAAATGGGATATTGGTTGCATACAAAAATTTTAAAATTATATTCTTCGTTGTTGGTGAGGGTGTAGTAAAACAAGCAAACTGCTGGAGTGTAAACTGGCTATACTCAGAAGAAAAGTATTAAGAAATAATTATAAATTGCTTATAGATTATCTGGCATTATCTGAGAACAATGAGAAACTGCTAAATTGCATACTTTATCATGTATTAACTAAAATATTGTACTCAAATTGTAGACTATTAAAAAGTTTGTGTGTGACTTTTTCCAGAGGATGGTATGAACTAGTATAACTGGTGATAAGAAATCACAGGAATAGAGGGGGGGAAAAAAAGAGCTAAGAATATAACCCTTGTCCAAAGAATCAGAAATATCTATAAGCCTGTTCAATTTTCTATTACCTGTCCTGCAGTTACTGTTCTATTTTGGTATACCTATTCTATTTTCTAGCGTTTAAATCATTTGCTTTCTTGGCGGGGAAAGGAGGTGAGCCATGCAGGCTATTGGTGCAAATGACTGCTATTATTTCATCACCATGACTACTACCCATTGAATCTTGTGTTGCAAGGCTGCGGTAGTCTTCACCTGCTCAGTAAAAGAACACTTTCTACTCTGTTGCTAACAAACAAGCATTTGCTTGAATTCTTCCTGCGACAGCAAGATCAAATTTTAATAGCCTATTCTATACAGGCATTGTCAAATATTTTACATATATTTTTTAACCATTTCAGTGAATTCATTCTGTATTACTGGCTTATCAAAATTGTCTTTTAATACATTTGACTTTCATATACACAGTGTTTTTTTTAGCATGTTGATTATATTATCAACAATGAAATTATGAACTTTAAGCTATGTCTTTGAGTGTTTTCATATAGTTAAATGTTTTATAGGAAAAATGAGGACCATTTTTCACTTAAGGGACTGAATATAACCTCCTTTTTAAAATAATATATTTTTATTGATTTTTATAGAGGAAGAGTAACTGAGCTAATTTTCTCCTTTTTATAACCAACTAGGGGCCCGGTGCATGAAATTCGTGCACGAGTAGGTGGGGGAGGGGAAGGGCAGGTGGGGAGTTCCCTCACCCTGACCTGCACCCTTCCCAATTGGGGATCCCTCAGGAGATGTGCTACTGAGTGGCTTTGGTCCACTCCACATGGTTCTCTGCTCTCTGCCAGGCCTGTCTGCTCCACACCATGGGGATGGGCAAGCAGGCTCTGCTGGGTGCTGCCTGCAGGCCAATTGCCTGCTCCCTGGTCACCCCATTTGCCTGCTCTCTGGTGGATGCAGCCACCACCCAGCAGTCCATGCTGGGTGCTGCCTGTAGGTCCCCATTGCTTGCTCCATGGTCACCCTGCTTGCCTGCTCCCCAATTGCCATTGCCACCACCCAGCAGGGTGCCCTGCTGGGTGCTGTCTGTGGGTCCTGATTTGCTCCCCCTTTGCCACAGCCACAGCTCAGCAGGCCCTGCTGTGTTCTGCCTGCTGGTCCTAATGCCTGTTTTCTGGTGGCCTTCTTGCCTGCTCCCCCATGGTAGCCACCACTGCCCAGCAGACCCTGCTGTGTGCTGCCTGCAGCATGCTTGTCTGCTAGGGGGTCACCACAGTGACCTCCAGAGATTCCTTGCTCCCCCATGGCAGTACAACAGCCCTTGCTGGGTGCTGCCTGCAGTCCGATTACCTGTTCTCTGGTCACCCTGCTTCCTTGTTCTCCTGTCACCCAGCAGGCCCTGCTGTGTGCTGCCTGTAGCCCCCACTTGTCTGCGCGGAGGTCATCATGGTGACCTCCAAGCAGGTCCTGCTGGGTGCTGCCTGTGGGTCCCCATTGCTTTCTCTCCCATGCTTGCTTAGTGCCCTGTACTGGCTGATGGGACACACCTCTTTGGGTGCTGGAAGGCACTTTTAGCACCAGCCTCCCAGGCTGATCGGACCCATGTGCCGGGCATGCAGAGCGCTAAGTACCCGCCCCCAGCTCAGACTTAGCCCTCTGTGGATGGGACATGTCCCTCTGGGCGCCGGAAGGCGTTTTACTACTGGCGCCCAGGCTGATCAGACCCAGGAGCCAGGTATGCAGGGTGCTAAGTACTTCTCCTGCCAATGCTCTCTTCCCAGGCCTCAGCCGCAGGGGTAGGGGCTGGCCAGCCAGCTCCCGAACTTGCGGCTGCCACCGTGGCCTGGAGCCGACCTCAGGTCACCAAGGCTAAGCCTCTGTGTGTGCATGTCCCCCTCGATTTGTCTATTTCCAGGCCGGAGCCTGGGGACCTGCTTGCTCCTCCCACCCAGCTCCTCCAGTGGGATGGTTTGCGGTGGGCCTCCGCCATCTTGGCTGTGCTAATTTGCATACAGCTGCTCTGATTGGCTGTAGGCATCCCAAAGGGATGGTTAATTTCAATATTCTGCTTTTATTAGTTTAGATAAGAGGGAAAAGGACTAAGTTCTTAGATTTCTCTGGAATTTTAAGTACATTTATTAATTTGAAATCCTCACAAAATAAATGGCATATATATAAACAAACTATTCATAAAAGAGGGCCAAAACAGGATATGTACATTAGAAAATATTAAAATTTACCAGTAATCAAAGGAAAGTAAATATTTCATGATAGTGTTTTTTATTCATAAACTGGGAATGATCATACTGGTGAGTAAACCTTAAGAGTGAAATGGGTACACTCCTATATTATTGGTAACATAAGCTATTAAAGGATTTTGGTAATATTTATCAAGAGCTTCAAAGCTGTGGCCTTTTGATCTATAAGTCCACGTCAGGGGTTCTATGTTAATGAAATAATCCTAAATGTTGTTTTTTTAAAGCTGTATTTTCCGGGCTGGCATGGTTCAGTGGTCGAACCTCAACCAGGAGGTCACAGTTTGATTCTGGGTCAGGACACATGCCCAGGTTGCATTGCGGGCTAGACCTCCAGTGGAGGAATGCAGAAGGAAGCTGATCAATGATTCTCTATCATCATTGATGTTTCTATCTCTCTTCCGTTCTCCTTTCCTCTCTGAAATCAATAAAAAATGTACATATATAAATAAAAGAGCTGTAATCATAAAGATGTTTGTGGTAATGTTATTTAAATTAGCATAATAAAATGTCTTGAAAATATGGTCTTGAAATTCCTTACATTGAATGCAGGATTTTGTACATGATTTTTTTCCTGAAGATTCTGGACTGCAGCTTTATGAGATTATTAAAAAGTGTAATTGATCTTCAAAATATTAGGGACCATTGTTTTAATTATTGATGCCAGATTATTTATGCCAAAGATAGGCAAAGGCCCAGAAAGGAATACTATAAAATGGTTTTTGGGTAGGAGAATTTATGGGTATTTGTATTCTTTCTGCTTTTCTATATTTTCGGATATTTTATAATGTGTGTGCACTACTTTTACAATTTTAGTAAAAATTGTATAACAAAACCCTGAACTTGATCAGCTAATACTATGGAATGAACCAACTCTCAAAGAAACCTCTGTGAAAAAGTGAGAAGTAGTGGAAAGAATATGCAATAGTCATGAAATAGTCAACCTTCTTATTTAACCCTGATTCTTTTTTTCCAGTATATTTTATTGATTTCAGAGAGGAAGAGAGAGGAGATAGAGAGATAGAAATATCAATGATGAGAGAGAATCATTAGTCCGCTGCCTCCTGCACACTTCCTACTGGGGATCCAGCTCCCAACCTGAGCATTTGCCCTTGACCAGAATCAAACTTGGGACCCTTCATTCCACAGGCTGACGCTCTATCCAATGAGCCAAACTGGCTAGGGCAACTCTGATTCTTTATTTGCTAATGATTTTTCCTTCGTGTCATGCCATCATCAGTCCCATGAGCCCATGTAGTGAAGGTGCTCAGGATCTGGAGTAATACAAATCTAGTTTCTGTTCTGCAGTTTGCCATTCTATTGTGTACCTCAAGCACATTAACTTCTCTTAGTTTCAGTTTCTTCTTAGGATTATTATACTGCTCAGTGCTGCAGGGTACTGTGGGAATTAAATGAGATGATAAATGTAAAGTGGCTATAGTAGCTATGATTGTTAGTGTTTTTAAGCATTTGTAACAAAAAGTAATAGAGGTAATGATTGAGAATATATAGATAATCCTATCTAATAAAAGAGTAATATGCAAATTGACCATCACAAGATGGCTTCCCCCATGTGGTCAAAGATGGCTGCTCCCATGTGGTCAAAGATGGCCACCACAAGATGGCCAGCAAGGGAGGGCAGTTGGCAGGGACCCAGGCCTGCAGGGGAGGGCAGTTGGGGGGGACCCAGGCCTGCCAGGGAGGACAGTTGTGGAGGAACCAACCTGGCAGAGGGAGGGCAGTTAGGGGCAATTAGGC